>BQNB010052775.1:0-40324 GCA_026074375.1 Tanacetum coccineum | reverse complement strand
TAATATATATATATATATATATATATATATATATATATATATATATATATGTTTTGTAAAAAAAAGAAAATACATATATCTTTGTTTTAATTTCTTGAAACCGGTTATGGGAGAAAAAATAAGGAGATTAGGCCAAATTTTTTATTAACTTAGTGTTTTGGTAGATTTTGGGTCCAAAGCTAGCTCGACTTAATAATTTTTGCAAACATGCGATTTTTAGACTCGTTTTCGGCAACCAACGGGAGAAGTTTAAAAATTACAAAAATAAAAATTTATCAAGCTCTCGAGATTTTTTTTTTTTAGGGTTTCTCTTTCATTTAAATGAATAATCGTCCAAAGCATGGTACGACACTTTAAATTTGCAAAAACGCTCAATTAAAAACACGTCACATCCAGAATAGGTCGGTGATAATATATCCAACTAAAATGCCTCTAATGAAATTTACGAGGCTATAATTACGCGTCCATTAGCTTCTCCATCGATAACAAGTGACTTACGGTCCGAAACTCGCCAAAATCCATAAATTTCAATTTCGACTAAATTTTTGAAAATGTAAATTTATAAAATTAATATAGGAGTTTAAATAAGTAGTGACCTTTTATACGGGGGTTTACATTAACAGCCTCATCTTCTAGATTGTCACTAGGAACATTAGATTAAGGTATCTGAGTATTCTTCTTCTTGGGCTTCCTTGGCTTATGTTTCTTTTGGGGTTAAGATGATGATGGTTGAGTAATAGTTGGCATGTCTGAACCTTCACCCTGTTCCTGTTGAGCTTGCACCATCATAGTTGAGAACAAGGGTGTTACTCTACCAGAAAAGTCCTTTCCTTGCCTCTTCATATTAGCAAAAATATTCTTTGTGTGCTATGGTGTAATATAATTACTGTTGTGATTTATCATTCCTTCCAGTTGATTATCCAAAAATACTTGCACAAATCTTGGATACATCAAGAATTTGACAGTACTATCCAAGTTCTTCAACATGCTTTCAAAAATATACTTGGAAAAGTTGAACTTCTGGTTATTGGCTAGACAGATAATTGTAGAGGCCACTGTGCTACTAAATTCATTCTATGCAGTAGTCTTAGCACTTAGGCATTGCAAAATAGTATAAATAAGAAACTTCCATTGGGGAAAGAAGAAAGCCTTATAAAATGTAAGCTTCTGTGAAAGTTTTTCATACCCTATGAGTGTAAGCTGTTCAAAAATTGTAGCATTTGGCAGACAATCAACACCATTAGCATCTTCCAGTTGAAGATCTCTTCTTACAGATGCTTCAGTAACAACAATCTTCTTCCCATCTACTAGGGCTTGTAACTAAACTTCACTATTAACCGTTTTTGCCTTGGTAGTAGACCAGAACTGTTCAATGCACGATGTATATATAGTAGGATTGACGGTTAAAGCATACTTTATCAAACTTGCATTCAGAAAATCCACTATCTGATCAAATCCTTTACTTTCAGCAGATTTAGTCAAAAACGCGACTAAATTATGAGTATCAGCAAATTGTAGGGTCGTCATTGTGTTAGGTTTTAATGATAAATGATGAAATTGAGTTAGGGTTAATGATTAGAGAGTATATAAAAGAATGAAATCGATTAAATGAGTGAATGAAACCCTTAATCGAAGTATTTATGAAACTACCCTTAACATTATTAACGTTCACCAGCAGTTGTAAGTTATGCCTAGCAGCATTTAATTTCAACTAGCAGTAGTAAGTAACCCAGCATCAGTAACTCAGTAGTAAATTAAGCCTAGCAGCATTAACTTACAAGCAGCAGTAGTAAGTTATGCCTAGCAACATTAACTTTCTCTGGCAGCAGTAAGTTTATGCCTAGCAGCTTTAACTTTGAATCACCAGCATTAACTCTAATTCCTTTCTAATCAGCATTTTCATTATCAAATTAATATTTTAACTTACAAATTCTCTTTGTCTGTTTTTGATTTCTCTTAATTCTTTTACAATTCTCTCTGTCTGTTTTTAATTTCTCTCAATTCTTTTAGCTCACAATTCTCTCTTTCTGTTTTTGATTTCTCTTAATTCTTTTAGCTCACAATTCTATCTGTCTGTTTTTGCTATATTAAACTCTCTTTCTGTTTTTCAGCTTACAAATTCTCTCAATTCTTTACTCACCAAATCACTCTGTCTGTTTTTATCACACATCTCTCTTTCTGTTTTTATTCTCACCATTTCCATAATCAAGACTTTAAAGATTTAGCATTCCAATACTGACAATCAGATATTGAAATCTACTTACATCAAATGCTTTTGTAAGAAAATCTGCAACATTCTTGTCAGTATGAATCTTGATCATTTAAATTAGCTTCTTTTCATTGGAATCTCTGATAAAGTGATGTCTAATCTCAATGTGCTTTGTTTTTGAATGAAAAACAAGGTTCTTCACTATGCATATAGTACTCTCATTATCAATATAGATCTTTGTATGCATAAAGTTATACCCATAATCTAACAATTGATTTTGAATCTA
This sequence comes from Tanacetum coccineum, assembly GCA_026074375.1. Classification (NCBI taxonomy): domain Eukaryota; kingdom Viridiplantae; phylum Streptophyta; class Magnoliopsida; order Asterales; family Asteraceae; genus Tanacetum; species Tanacetum coccineum. The sequence continues at coordinate 37,829 of BQNB010052775.1, read as the reverse complement.
AAGCACTTGGCTACAGTAACTTGAAGTAGCTACATATTCAGCCTTTATTGTGGAATTAGCAACCACGGTCTACTTCTTGCACTGCTATGAAATCAATCTACACCCTAGGAATTGACAACCTCCTGTTGTGGACTTCCTATCTAAGCTTGCTCCTGCATAGTCACTATCAGTATATGCCACCAAATCAAAAGGTGAATCTTTAGGATACCAAAGGCCCAATTTAGGTTGACCTTTAAGATATCTAAAAATTCTTTTCATAGCATGAAGATGTGACACTTTAGGGTTAACTTGGAATTTGGCACATACACATACAACAAACATTATATCTGGTCTTGAAGAAGTAAGATACATCAATGAGCCAATCATTGATCTATACATGTGTTCATCTATGTCTTCACCATCTGCATCTTTGAGCAAAGGCTTATGGGTTTCCATGGGTGTGCTTGCTGTTTTAACATCACTAAAGCCAAATTTCTTCAAAATCTTAGTCATATAATTGTCTTGGCTTATAAAAATCCCATCTTCCTTCTGCTTTACTTGCAATCCTAAGAAGAATGTGAGTTCACCCATAAAACTCATCTGAAACTTCTTATGCATCATCTTCTCAAACTCTGTGCATAACTTCTTCTTTGTAGACCCAAAAATGATATCATCTACATATACCTGTACTATCAGAATATCACCTTGGTCCCTCTTGATAAACAAAGTTTTGTCTATCCGTCCTCTCTGAAACCTATTTTCCAACAAATAAGTGGACAAGGTCTCATACCAAGCTCTAGGAGCTTGATGCAAACCATAGAGAGCCTTTTCTACTTTGTAAACTCTGTCAGGGAAGTCTGGATCTTCAAATCCTGGTGGTTGACAAACATAGACTTCCTCTTTAATCTTTCCATAAAGAAAAGCACTCATGACATCCATCTGGTACACCACAAAGTCTTTAAATGAGGCATAGGCTAATAATAGCCTAATTGCTTTAATTCTGGCAACAAAAGCAAAAACCTCATCATAATCAATTCCTTCTTCTTGTGTGTACCCTTGTGCAACCAATCTTGCTTTATTCTTAATCATAATACCTCTTTCATCCTTTTTGTTTATGAAGACCTATTTAGTTCCTATAGCTCTCTTTCTATTAGGTAACTCTACCAAAGTCCCAAAGTGCAAACATCTTGCAGGCATGAATTGTAGAACTCTTCCTGCATAGCCTTTATTCCAACTATGGATCCTTTATTCGCTTAAACTTACCTTTTGGGGTTCTTCTTGTGATAAAAAATCAAGCAAACAGAAATTTTAGAGGTCTTTATGGCTTGTGTTTTTGTTTAAGAGAAAGTACTAAACAAACCCATATTCCCTCCAAATATCTTTCACCAGTCCTTGTTTGAGTAGCTAATTGCAGATCTCTAATGACTTGATTAAGAGGATGATTCTTATGTATTCTTGTAGTAGGAACATGACTGACTGGGATATGTGTATCCAAATTAGTCATGTCAGCCTCAGCACCATCATCTTCAGCATCACTAAATTTGCCAATTTATTCCAAATCAAGTATATTTAGATCATCAGCACATCTATAGACTATATTCTCATCAACAGCGTTATCCTCTATGCTAGTAGCATTAACAGTTGGACTAGCAGTATTAATATTGTTAGTGCTGTTAACACTTGCATCCTTTTTTGATTAATTCTTGGCTCCTCTGTACTTGGATTACCACCTTCATTCCCTAGATCTTCAGCATCCTTCTTTTCCTCCTCCCCTAATGGTTTGAATCCAGCATTAGGAGAATCCTTTGGACTAGAAGAAAATGGTGGATCTTGAGTCCATAATGGTAGAAGTATGTATTATTTGCCAAGTATTGTCTCCACTCTAGCTTTACCTGCATCATCATATGCTTTTGTAACTGCATTACCATTAGACTAATTCCCTGCAACAACTGGCTTATAGTTTATAGGATTTGTTAGTGCATCTATATCAAAAACCCAATTAGGCCCACTTCCTGCAATATTAGATGTATTTTCATTAAATTGAACATACAGGTTCTTTTCTACTATCCTAGTTCTACTGTTGAATACTCTGAATGCTTTGCTATTGGTAGAGTATCCTACAAAGAACCCTTCATCAGCCTTTCCATCAAACTTACCTAGGTGATCTATGGTATTAAGGATTGTAACAGGACACCCAAATGGTCTCATGAAGCTCAAAGCAGGTTTTCTACCTAGAAAAAGTTCATAAGGGGTCTTGTTGTGAGGCTTGATAACTAACACCCTATTTTGGACATAACAAGCAGTATTAACTGCTTCAGCCTAGAAAGTTGTTGGCAATTTTGAATCAGCTAGCATAGTCCTAGCAGCCTCTATTAGTGTCCTATTTTTCCTTTCAGCTACTCCATTTTGTTGTGGAGTCCTAGCAACACTAAATTCCCTCTTAATACCCATCATTTCATAGAACTGATTCTTGACCCTATTCTTGAATTCAGTCCCATTGTCACATCTAATCACTTTCACCCTAAGTTCTATTAGATTTTATATGCCTGTTATGAATGTTTTAAGGATTTCACTAGTTTCATCCTTAGTGGCTAAAAAGAAAACCCAACTAAACCTACTAAAATCATTTATGACAACTAGGCAGTACATCTTCTTCATTAAACTCTTTACAAATGTTGGGCCAAACAAATCCATGTGCAACATTTGTAATGGTTGGATGATTGAACTGATTGTTTTGGTCTTACAAGAAGCTCTGTGTTGCTTTCCCTTCTGAAAAGCAACACAGATTTGATTAATTTCAAAAAGTTTTAAAGGTAAACCTCTTACAAGGTTTCCCCTTACCAGTTTATTCATTGTATTGAAATTTACATGTCCAAGACTCCTATGCTAAAGATTAGATTCATCTGATGTGGCTTTTACAAAGAGACAAGTGAGACCTCCTTGAGGAACAACATTCTTTAAGTCAACACTGTACATGTTATCCTTTCTATGAACTTTAAGTAAAACATGACTTTCATCAGTTAACTTAACGTCTAGAGACAGAACAACACATTCTGTATCAGTAAAAAGAACACTTTTCTTCTTGTCACACATTTGTGAGACACTAAAGAGGTTAAACTTTAGTTCCTTTACAAAATACACATCTTTAAAATCTAATTTACCAGTTTTTATTTTACCTTTCCCAGTAATTTTCCCTCCTTTGGAATTGCCTCTAAAGGCAACAAATCCTCCATTAATTTCTTCATAATCTGTAAGATAGGATTTGTTTCCTATCATGTGCCTAGAGCATCCAATGTCAATCACTCCTTTATCCTTTAAATCTTGTTGTGGATAGCCCTGCACATTGTGGTAGAAAAATTAGTTTCTTTTGGGGACCCAAGCCATTACTGACTTGGATCTGCCTTGTGCATCAATATAGTCAAATATTTTAAAGGACATTGATGCACCATTGTTTCTGAAGACATGGTCTAAAATTTTATGCTTTGGTCTCCTAACCCAACATGCTGAGGCCTTAACAATATTTCTCTTGTTTCCTTTTGGTCTAGCACTATTAACCCTTGTTCCCTTAACAGTATAACCTTTTTAGTGAAATTATTGTTATTAGCTACTGTTATATTGTTAAAAGGCCTTCTAGCAGTTGAATATGCATTATTAATAACATTTTTCATGGGTCCTGTATTATTCACTACTGTTCTTGGTTGAAAAGTATTAACTGGGACTGTTCTTGGAACCATGTTCCTTTTTGGACTAGGGTGAGTTAATTTAGAGAAATTCTATTTGTTCACCCTTTGAACATTGGTTTAAACTAGTTTTGCAAATCTTCCATTATTATACCAGTTATTGCAATCATTCTTTAAATAATCAAAACTACCACACACATGACAAGATTTGTTGAATATCTTAAAATCACTCCCTAATTTTTAAGACATCTGTTGGTTCCAGTTTCTCTTGTTTCCCCCAGGACTTCTAGATGGACTGAAAGATGGACTGTATGTGGCTTGCCTAATTTGCTTAACAGGTTTCCTATCAGTTTTGGGTTTAACAAACTCAATTTAAATTTTAGTAAAATTAGGCTTAACTGTTTGAAACTTAGGCTCATCTTGTTCCTTACTTTCAGACACATAATCCTCAATAATTAGGGCTCCATTTTCTTTCCTAGCAGTCTTAGGTTCATTAGTCTCAACAATAGGCTTTTCAACTACAGATTCACTAATAGACTCATTCACATCAACAAAATCATCTAGAATAGGATAAACTAAATCTAGTTTTGGTGGCATAAAATTTCTAGTATAGGGAGGTGGGACAACATTGTACCCTAATCATGTTTTACACTTATCCATTACTGTTTGTCTAGAAGTTTACTTATGTTTTTTGATGAATTTTCAAATTTTTATACTATAAGTTGAACCTCATCTTTTTCTTTTGTAGCCGACTCTAACTTCCTTTTAAGCTCTAAATATCTTAAATGGATTCATGTTTTAGAAGTTTTTTATCTTCTCTACACATACTTATTTTTTTTTTTTTTTTTTTTCTTAAAGACTAACAGTCTAGCTTCTACAGATTCTAAACCAGTTTTATAAGAGACATCACTTATCCTAGCTATTCTTAAGTCTTTAACTAATTGTTCATTTTGTTCTTTTAGTTTTTTTACACATTCTAAACATGATGAACAACAATTTGAGTCATTAGATACCTCAGAGTTGAACTTGTAAATGATAGGCATGATGAGCAAAAATGGTTGGACCTTCTTCTGCTTGGTCACTCCAATCATAGCCAAAGCCATCACTCTGAGATATTAAGGCATTTAAAGTAGTTTCTTCAACCGGCACATTCCTTCTGGTAGGCTCATTGTTCTTGCTGTCTTGATTCTTGGGTGCCCTGTACTCCCTTGCAAAGTGTCCTCTCTTATGGCAGTTAAAACATTCCACCTTGAACTTGTCAAACCCAATTCTTTCTTTGTTAGCCATGTCCAGCTTCCTTCCAGTATTCTTCGGGAATCTTCTTGCCCTCATAGTCAGCATAGCAATGTTTCACCTCAAATCCATCTATTCTAGATCATCAGGGTTGATTGTGGTTGTAGGTTTCATTCATCTAGCGGTTGGAATATTTGGTTGGATAGCAAAGAAGAATAAATCTCAACATCAAATTAAATTTCAACAGTTGTTGAGCTACAGTAGCACCCAGAGGTGCTAGCAGTATTAATACCGTTGAGCAGTATTAATTCTTTGTAGCACTGTTAGTGCTGTAGAGGACATAAAGGCGGGCATTTGTGTAAGTTTGTGGTTGAGCTATAGATGTCCCATTGACCTTTGATCATAAGCCTTAAGGTTGTTGAAGAGGTCATCCAACTTAATGTTCATCTCTGGTTTGTTCCTACACACAATTAGTATGCAGAGTCCATTTTGTGATAAAATTCTCAGAATTTCTGATGATATCTCTTCTTAAGGTTAACTTTTACATGATCTCTTAGTAGACTTATTAGCTTTTGAAGCTCTCATTAGGTTTGTCAACACTTTTGAGCTAGATGCAACAAAGTTTTCATATCTGCTTAGAAGATTTTTCTGAATTTTCTTTGTAGCAGTATTACCTCTAAATTTGTTCTTAATAGCCCGCATCAGTGTCTTAGCATCCTTGTATGTGTTAAACTTTAATTTGATTTTCTTAGGTAAATCCATCAACAAAGTACTTCTTGCCTTGAACTCTGCCCTTCTTTGTACCTTATCTTCAACACTTGTAGGAGGGATAACAGTCTCCTTACCATCAACAGTTTTTGTTACTATAGGTGCATTACCATTTTCTACGATCTCCATAGAGTGTAATCAATGCACTGTAGGTACTGCTCCATCCTCATCTTCTAGAGATCATACTCACCAGGTTAGAGTATGGGTAGCTTGATGGTTTGAGTAGATTGAGAATCCATTACTTCTTGAAAAAGTAGATCTTGTGTGTAGTAAAGATTCTTCTTATTTAAAGCTTCTCACAAGCTCTGATACCACTTGTTGATCCCAATAGAATAGATCTTGCTTAGCTTGTATAAGCTAAGTTGTATTGAATAAATCCAAAACAACTATGATAGAAACTTTGATTGTTGTATGCTCATATGCATAAAGTTTCATAAACTTTGATCGTTGTATAAAAACGTAGGTATTTGTTGAAGCGTAGAAATATTTTTGTGGTTCCGGGTATGCTTAAACGTACTTTATCGCGAAACGAATTTAACTTACGTAACCGATAAAAATAAATGAACAATGACCATAATTATTCTCAAAATAATTATTTAATACTTTATTGATGTAAACGCTTAATTGATTGATGCCCGTTTACATTAAACGCTAATTTTTAGCTTACGCGATTTAGCTTAACATTTATGATTTAAAGCAAATGCGTACAATACAAAAGGTACATTGTGGATTTATCGACGTCGCCAATGACTTCAAAACATAAGGTGTTATACAGTCTTTATCCTTTCAGCAGTTGTAATCTTTCAGCAATTGTAACTTTTATACCAGCAGCATTAACTTTCAACACCAACAGTAGTAACTTTTGTACCAGCAACATTAATTGTGTACATGCAGCATTAACTACTTAGAAAGTTTTCTTTAATCTTCATCAGCAGTACTAAGTTACACTAGCAGTAGTAACTTTACTCTAGCAGTACTAACATTACTAGCAGTAGTAACTAGCAGTAGTAATATACACTAGCAGTACTAACTACTTAGCATATTTTTCATTAAGATTACTAACAGCACTAATTTATACTTAGCAGCAGTAACTAATACCTTAACATCAGTAACTTCAAGAAGACTTTTAATCCCAACAATTGAACTTTTCAAGATTTAAGAAGAGTTGTAGTGTTTTGGACGATATCTTAAGTCGTCAAAAATTGTCCCAAGATAAGGAAGGTCTTGGATTTTCTAAAAATTAGAAAACCACTTCCATAAACCTAAGTAAACTAATAACATGTGTAAAAGAGGGACAAAACGTAATCCCCGTAAAAGAGCACATGGTGTGCCAATACGCCAGAAGGCTGACCAAAAACGAGATTCCGTTTAATGATATTGTTAAACTTGTTAGTCCTCAAACTTGTTTTACAAAAACTCGAGGTACCCGAATACCCATTAAAAGAGTTGAAACCACCAATCAAGGATATCATCCAGTTTTACGGAATGGACTTGGATACAATCAAACTTGAGTTGATTAAAGACCTCTATTACTCACACCTAATATGAGACCTCCTAACTAATATATCCAAAGACCTTTTCAAAATAACCAGTCTTCGGAAAGAAGAAATTTTTATAAAAATCTAAGGTCTTCATCTTATAACCATGACACCTCCCAAAGGAGAGAAAACTCATACCTAAATGATAGCCTAAAAACACCTTAGAGCGTACTACCAAACTTTTAAAACTATAATGATTTTCAAAATAATCCTTGGTCCGCATTCTTGAGGTACGGACTACATAAACTATGTGCATTACTTCAAGATATAAGAATGGTTAGCTTGGGCAGCATATTTGCTAACCACAATGGACCCAAGAAACAATGGGTACCAATACACTGAATTCATATATTCTTATAGGTTTGCCTCAAATGTGATCTACTACCAGACGATTAGCTTATGGATAGTGGTTGCACTAAGCACATGACCGAGAATAGAAGATTGTTTACTTCGTACAAGGTGTATGATGGTGGACACATCATAATTGGGATTAACCTAAAGTGTAAGGTCATCGGTGGAGGTAATATTTCTCATGACTCCATTACAATTACTAATGTTGAGCATGTTAGTGGTCTAGATCTTAACTTGATTAGCATATGACAATTATGTGATGATGATTGCGTAGTTAAGTTTACTAAAGTAGATTTTACTATTAGTAAAAATGGTAAAATGCTAGCTAACAGTCATAGGAGAATTGGACTTTATACATGCAAATTGGGAGATAACTCTAAACAACAAATTTGTCTTGCATCAATGGTGGATAACTCAACAATTTGGAATAAGAAGTTAGGTCACGCCAATATGCGGTTAGTTTAAAACTTGGCTTCTAACAAGCTAGTAAGGAACCTACTAAAGTTGAGCTTTGAAAGACACTTTTGTGATACGTATGGTCTAGGGAGTCAATGTAATGCAAAAAATAGGACTAGGAATGAAGTGTCAACTACTAGGGGTTTAGAGTTGCTACACTTAGATTTTTTTGTTCCATCTCCAATACAAAGTTACAAATATAACTTCTGCACTTTAATTATTATAGATGATCACTCAAACTACAGTTGTATTATGTCCCTAGAGTCTAAGGATGAAGTCTTAGAAAGGTTTAAAATCTTGTGCAAAAAGCTTGAAAACCTACATGATTGTTCTATTGTTTCAACTGTAACTAATCATAGTAGTGAATTTGATCAATTGCAATTTGGGAGCTTTTGTAAACAACATGGAATATCTTCTAACTTGCCAGGCCCATTCACTTCTCAATCGAATGAGATTCTTGAAAGAACACATCGCAAGCTAAGAAAGATGAGTCGTGCTATGTTATACGAGCAATCCATTCCACAAAAGTTTTGGTGTCATGCATTAGATATGACAACATACATTTTGAATAGGGTTTATATTAGAAAATTCATTAATAAAACACCCTACAAAATCCTTAAAAATAGGAAGCCATCATTAAAGTACTTTAAGGTCTTTGGTTTTAAATTATTTATACTTAACACTAAAGTACATCTAACTAAGTTCGACCTAAATTCGTACGAATGTGTGTTTTTAGGATACTCTCAAACTAGCAAAGCATACATGGTGCTTAATAAGGAAACAATGAGGATTGAGAAATCTCTCAATGTGACCTTTGATGAGAGTTTCCTCGAGCCTAAGTCATCTCCTTCGGTAGAAGATGATAGGATCAATGAACCCCATAGGTCAAGATCTGGTTAGGTCTCTGTCATTAGAATTTAATGATTCAGAGCCGGATTATCATAAGAGTGTCAAAGAAGTTAGAGGTCACCCAATAGAATAAGTCATTGGTGAGTTGAATGAGAGGAGACTTAGGTCTAAGACAAAACAAGCTTAGAATTTTTGCATGACATTTTCCAAAATCCTAATTGCACGAGTCTAGTTGAGGTTGTTCATGGTTGACATACACCATAGAATATTGATTTGAGTGAGGGGTTGAGAGAAAATTAAAGGTCTAAAAGTCATTTGCACTACATTTATATTCTTGTGCTCTTAGAGCTTATGTGCTAGGACTTATGTGAAAAGCATGGAAGTTAGGCAACATTGTTGTTTTAACGAGATGAAGGATAGAAGTCAATACATTATTCAAACTATGGTTGATATTTATTTTAGATTCTACATGTCAAACTTATGAGCTATGAACAAGAATTTTGATGTACATCTTATCAATATTATGGTAATCATCGACTCACATATTTAAATGTGTGAAGTCGATCTACTTGCAACATTACATGCTCTATCTCCCATAATAGACATGAAAGATTTAATAGACAAATTCGATGACAAAAAGACACATTGGATCGCAACTCACTCTTGTGATGAAAATGTTATGTTTATGTCAACATGCTCACTTTATGTGTTGATTGCATGCTATGTGTATTACGGTAGAAGAGAAAAGAAAAGATTTTATGAAAACATACAAACTACTTACGTATATAAAGAGAATTCTCTTAAAGTTAATTTCGGTATGGTATTGCATAACATACTAAATAATAAACATGATAATATAGTGTTCTCATCTGAGAAACTATGTACTTAACTTACCATACATTTTGGTAGTTAAAGATTATCAATGTTGACACAACACATCGAACCATAATTCCGAGATATTACACTTAGCAACAGTTTGCTCTTGTATAATAGAACATGTGTTCCTATATGTGTAATATATCCAAAAAAGAGATTAAATTACACATCGAAGTAGGTTTGATAACTTGGACCACTCATCCGAGATCCTAAGTATTTTGTTTGTAACGCAATGAAAATAAAGTTATCAATTTTGAAAATCCAAAATGATGATTAAGGTTCTCTACACAACAAAATACAATGGAAATATCATGCATGGCTAGAAAAATCACGGTGCATGCATTGATAATTGTAGGAACTAAATGCGTGTAACTTAATCATCCAATCTATGACTAAATTCAAAAGTAAATAACAAGAATCAACAAAGCATAATTATCTTTCCATCACCATCAACTCAAGAATCAAAAGTATTTAGTGTATAGGTTTATGTCAAGCATCCTTAGTACCTTAACCTCTCACAAAACTATACCTAACCACTTAAGCTTGTATTACATAAACCAACTAGTATTAGTTCATGAAACATAATAAAAACTCACTAGAAATTTCGGCATAGGTAGAATCAAAACAAGAAAAAATGAGTGATTTTGAAGGTCCTTCATTCCACAATAATATAGGTAGAAGGATGATGACTTCCGAGCAAGAAGAACTAATTAATTGGGATGATTTTAATGGAGGTGATATAGAAATTTGCAAAGCATTTCTTAAGTTAAGCTTTTTTGAGGACCCAATATGGGAAAAGATAAGTTGCAAGCTTGTGAAACCTTCTCACAACATTCATGTTGATGAATGAATATGTTTCCAAGTGTAACACATAACAAAAGAGAAGATGTATACTCTTCGCAAAGAAGTGCGAGAGATACATATATCCATTAACAGCGATCTAAAGGTTTTAACCACGGTCGTTGAAGATATTGATAGGGTCTTTCTTCAAGACAATAATGAAGAATGAATATAAGAAGACTAAAAACCTATAAATAATCCTTTTGGAAGAACACAAGCTTGGCAAGAATAAGGTAGTGTAGGACTTTACAATGCCTAGAATAGCTTGTTGTTAGATTGTGTAAAATCTATGTTGTTTGTTGCATGTTTTATGTGAAATGAAATGCTTGAATGCTTTCTTAATTGTTTACTCATGCTTAATGGTAACATCACTTGAATAACATATTATGATGGGTTTATGAATATAACACATACAAATTAATTGTCCTAGCATGCTCAACAAAAAGCAATTAGAGTCATAAAAAACTATATATATAACATGATAATTTATGTATATGAATGTATGCAACAATGTACAAAGTCATAATAATTCATGTTTGTACTACTCCATGTTTCCAAGTTTCCAAATGGTGAGCTAACCCATGTTATACTTGAACGTATGTATAGGTTTGTTGCTTGTGATGTTTTGTGCTTCTTTTTTGCTAGTTGTAGCCAAGAACACCTCGAAGGTATTGCTCTTGACCCATGGATCCTCGCCTTGGAAAAAAGGGGAGCAACGATATAGGGGGATCACGTGTGAAGATATATACTTTCTACCTCTACAATGATCTCTACCTTCATATGAAAGACCAAGATCCCACCTTTTTGATTTGACAAAAAGGGGAGAAGGAAAGCAAAGAGAGATAACGCCTACAGGGGAGAAGATAAGCTACTAAAGCTCAGTGAAGACAACGTTCAGGCTTCGCCAAATTACAAGGCCAAGATCAAGACGCAAGCTACATTAACGGCGTTCTTCATATTCGCTATGTTTGTAATTTTATTTGTCATCATTAAAAGGGGGAAATTGTTGAGGCAACACTGACTAAGATATCCTTTATGTTTTAACGATGACAAATAAACGTTCACAACACTTAAATTAACAAACGATAGCCAAAATCTATAAAACCAGAACATTAGTTCTCACGGCTGGTCACGCGTCAGCACGTGGTCTGCGCACCACACTCGAAGTCTGTTTTACGGCGTTTACTTATCGGCTTTCCTCTTACCCGACACATGTGGATCTTTCAATAAAGGTATGTACATGATACTTGAGTAGTTAAAAATACTTGAAACGAGGTTTAGACTTAGAGTTGAGCTAAAACAAATCCTCTCGTTTTTCAACAAAACACTAACTCATTTATGGGATATGCTTTACTTGAGATGCAAAGCACTTAGCTTGTTTGCTTCAAGATAATTAGTGATCAAATCCAATGTTGATAATCAAGGATTAAGGCTTAATGACTATTTGAGTTTGTGGTAATTGAAGGTTAATTATGCTTTGATCCTTCTTACCTTTTCTACATAAATATTTTACAAACTCACACATTCTTCTATATATTCCTCACATATCACATACACCTCACTTCTCACTTAAACACTCCATAATAATTTGTTAATCCCCATTTCCCAACAAAGGATTATTCTCACCTTCGCACACAATCTAAACATTCCTTCTACTTTCCCAAATACATTCCTTAATCATTATTGTCAAACTCTTTTCTTCCTTAATGACAATATGATCAAACCACATAATCAATCCTTTGATTATCTTCATCTTTATCATCATCCTCAACCTTAAACCTTCATTACTTAAACCTTCCCCAATCTTATCCTCTTACATGACAACTCCAATATGTTATGTCACAAAATTCTCTACCACACATTCACTATTCATTCTCTTGTTCACTTCTACACTCACACACGCTCTCATTTAAATTTTAAAATACACATACACGCACACTCAAAGTGTGGAAAATTAGAAGGGTGGTTGAATAGTTTTACCAATTAAAATTTTGATTTAAATTTCTTTGTTAATTGTTTAGTGAGACATTAGATCTATGAGTAAGTATAGTTAATTTAATGAGATAAGCAACACATAAAGGTAAAGGATATCTGACACAAGTTATTTATAGTGGTTCGGCTACAAGGTCTCTTTCCTTGCCCTACTCCACTCCCCGAGTCACCTACTCGAGAGTTTGAAATCACTAGACACCAAACTCCTTCAATCGACAAAGAAGCCACACAACATTGCTTACCCTTTATCCGGTACCAAGCTAAATACCAGGTCCGATCACAAAAGAACCAATCTCACATGGCTTACCCTTTATTTAGTACTAAGCTAAATACCATGTCCTAATCATAGAAGGACAAACCCCACAACACTTGCTCTTGATCTAAGTGATAGGTTCTAACAAACATAGAACCATACTCACAATATATAACCAAAGACCTATCTACCTATTAGCTACTATATATTCTCGACACATTACAATGATTGACTTGGATGAATATGATGAATGAAATGATGACTCAAGATCGGTTTAGATCTTAATGAGATGGGAGATACTTGGAATAAGCGAACTTTGAAGCTTGATCTCGTATGCATAAGTCGGTAAATCTTATCCTATTAAGAAAATCACCAAAACTCTAATATGATATAAAACATGATATGAGATTAGAGGTTAGATGAATGTAACTGAAAAGTATATGAGAATGAAACATGAGAAATGGCTTGGTATTTATAGGCATAGTATGGTATAGTAACACGGTTCTATCGGTTCCATCTGCAGGATGGAACCGGCTGTTATAAGCCTATGGAACCGGCTGCCATGTAGCCTAGTTCTACCGGTTTTGGGAACCGGCCAGTGTAAAGACATGGAACCGGGAGTCTAACACTTGTCCTGTAGCACCATTCTACCGGTTCTAAGAATCGGCCATTGTATAGCCATGGAACCGGCTTTCTAACACAATCTGAATTTTAGATTGCAAAAATCTTTAGAATATTTTGTGTGATGTCACCTATGGTATAACCAATATCAAAAATGATATTTCTATTTTATAGAAATGTGGTAAAGAAAAACTTTAAGATTATTTTGTTAATTCTAAGCATTTAATTATTTTAAAAAACAAAGTGTATATATATTTTGGCCAAAGTAGTAATGATGTATGATGCAAATGATGAGTATGATAAAAGAAGAGTGATAATATTCGAGTTAGAAAACTATTGGTTTAAAATGAATAAACTCTATTTTCTACTTCCGATGATTTTATGATTGTTAATGACAAAACACGGATAGATCATAAAATATAAAAAAACTTTTTTACGGATTATTTGTATTAACAATCTCCCTATTTTTGTTGATGACAAAATATAAACTTATTGTAAGTAAACTATAAAATTTATAAGTTTTAAATTGGAGTTTTTACTTCCTTCTCCCCCTTTTTGTCGAAATAAAAAGAGCGTCGAAGAAAAACTAACCAACATATGCAATGCCATAAAAAAATATGAGTAGGACCAACGAATATCATTACTAATGATGATTCGTAAGGAATCAAATGCAATGCTCCCCCTTGACTAAAGCTCCCCCTAAATGAGGTCATCAAGGAATCCAAATGAATTTTGAATGCTACAAAGAGACAAGTTAGTAAAATGTCTAAATATCAAGAGATAAACTCCCCCTAGATAGGGAGAAACCTATATAATGATACGAATAAGTTTTAAGGGAATTTAAGAACAAGCAAAAAATCAACCTTGTGCAGCCGGTTCCATCTGGTACCCTTGCTAAATGGAACCGGCCTTCCTGATGGAAGGGAACCGACTGACCTGAACCAAAGTCAGCTTGACCTATTTTTGGCGAGAAGTAATTTATTCATAGAATACATTAAACATGTTAAAACAAACATCAAATTAATCTTTTTGTCAATCATTCAATCATACTTAAACTAAGATTATTAACAAGCAAGTGAGTAATCAAGCACAAAATTAGTCTCTATTAAAGATTACAAGAACAAACTAATCGTGAAGTAAAACACATTGTTTTTTAACAACAAAAACTAAAATCATGATCTAGTTCTAGCTAACCTATTCTTCAAAAAACCTAAGGTCATTTGATATTGCAATCACCACTTCATGGTTTTTGGTTGGTGAGATGGTTGAGACGCTCGAGGATGTCGTTTATCATGAATCTCATTTCGTCCCGAAAATCATGAATGATGGTTTGAGTTTGTTGGTAATGAGGACATGAATGTTCTTGAGGTCGAGGAAAGGATGAAGGTCATTCAATCCATAAGGATTGATCAAGGGGGACAAAGGTATGTGATGGTGGGATTATTTGCCTAAATTGTGGTATAGCGGTTGTTGAGGTGGAGGTGAAGATGGTAGAGGTGGCATTTGTGATAGGTTAGTGGTGAAAGGAGGGAAGAGGCTATCTTGCACACTTTGTGCATTTTGGATAGCGACTTCTAGGTTAAGGGAGAAATTTTGGAGTTGACAAAATTCTTGCAATACTTGATCCCTACTCATGAATGGATCGGGTTGAGCACTTATCCTACTTCCTCTCCTTGAGAGGTTGATTGGTGAGAACAATGGTTAAAAGTCTATGGGAGTGTGTTGAGGGAGTGTTTGGTTGATGCCTTGAGTAGGTTGTGGAGGTGGATTGGAGCTTTTTGGAGGTAATTCATTCAAGGATTTTAAATAGGGATGAGGCTCGATGGGTGAGTTTAGTGGAGTTGAGAACATAAGGGTCTAGGAGCCAATGGTAAGATTTCAATGGGTTGAGTTGGGGTTGTTTGGCTAATCATTGGAGGTGTGATGGATAGTGCAAGAGTGGTGTTGAGAGTTGTAGGAATGGGGTTGTTTTTCTGAATATGTAAGGATTCATTTAAAGAAATGTCAATCACATTGGTTCTAGCCAATTTTCTTGAAGGGTTTTTGGTGGATGATGAAGCACTTGAGGCCATTCTTTTAAAAGGATTAAGGAGAAGCTTCTGGCTGGTTTTCTCTGGTTTCTTTGAGGTGTTAGAATGGTGATTGCAAGCTTAAACTAAGTCCCATCTTATACACTAAGTCCATGCAAAATAATAAATGCTAAGTGCACTAGTTTTTCTCTAAAAGAAAACATGAGGAATGCTTTTTAGGTGCAAGAAGTCAAAACTAACTATTGGATCACCTTAATACAAATGTAATAAGACTAATTATGATTTTGGATATAAATGTTAACTACCCAAAACCTAAAAGTGCCAATGGTAGAACCGGCAGGACGGTTTCATTTTCATAATGGAACCGGCCTTTGCTGCAGAGGGAACCCGCTACTGCAGTAAAGGTTCCTAAATTCTCAAAATTTCTAGAAATCTTCTAAATGATATATAAGCTTAATTTTTATCAGGGATAGTAATCAAGTGAGATTTCTTGATAGTGCCAAAGGCTCATGGAAAAGATTCAATGCTTATATTCTATAATTTTCTATTATACCAAACGCTCCTAATTTTAGAAATAAAAAACTATCAACGAGCACAAATCACATAAAACAGGCCATAAGATTAAACAATATAGTTCATAAACCAAGCATTCAAGTATTTAGTCATACATAATACAAAGGATAATAAAAATTCATACATGTACATATCTGAAATTATTTAAACAAACACATCATTAAGAAGCACCCACACCATTTAGCACACCCTTACTTCTTCTTTCCGAGATTAGAGAGGAAATAACCAAAACACTTGAACATCCCTTTTGTTTGATTAAATTCAAGAGATTCTCCTCCTTCAATGGGTGGAAGTTGGTTCATGTAGACAATCAGATCAAGGGTGTAATTGTCCACCGGATCATTTTCTTCTTGATTTTGAGTGGGAGAGGGTGACGAAGATGATTCCGAAGGGGTTTGAGGGTGAGGCCTTTTCCCATCAACCATTATCTTACGCGCCTTCCCTTTGGTGAGAGGGATCATGACGTGGTCCACAAGATAATAAATGTCTGAGATGGCAAAGGGATGGGTGGTGTGGACATGTCTATAGAGGCGAGTAAGGAGCATTCCATATGGAAGCACCATCACGTCACTTCTAGTTACAATCTCCATTCTTTTGGCAATGTAATAAGCTAGATTTAATGGTTTATGAATGGTGAGGCAATAGAGCATGTATGCCATACACGCATTAGGATGATCCTTGTTTCCCGAGAGGCTTGCGGCATTTTTGCTAAGAATAGTTTCCCACTTTTTGAAGTCAATCTTGAGTTCGGAATCACCATTTGATAAGGATCAAGAACAACATGTTTCTTTTTGATTTTGCGGGTTTTCCCAGGAGGTCTTTCATAGAAAATGATGTCACAGACCACTTTAGGATCTTCAATAGAAGGCAAGTAGATGGTGGGATTTGGATCGATGCAATTAGGAAGAGATGAAATAGACCACTCGGTCGAGAACATGTATACACCTTGATAAGGAACACAAAGAATTATAGCAAATTCCTCAAGGCGAAGACAAATCTCAACATTGTTGATTATAAAGGCGATGGAAATTGTTTGGTGTAAATTTCGAATAAGACGAAAGCTTTTGTAGAATTGGAGGACAAACACTAGGCAAATTTTTTCATTGATATCTAAGAGACAATCAAATTTGATTACCGAGAAGGTTTGGTGAAGATTGGGCTGGTAATCTAGATAAGAGGGGTGAACAACACGACCTTCGCGGAAAAATCAACGTTCAAGGTTTTTGTAGATGGCTATTTCGTCCTCGCTAAAGCCTGGGGTTTTATGGTATTTGGGAATGTAGAGCACGGTTTCTTGGTGATAGACTTGAATGGATTTAAGCATCTTGAACCTAACGAAAATAATCCCAATAAAAGAAATCAAAGGTTCTAGTTCATATGACCATATTAACGTTTTAAAAAGTCAAATAAACTTTGTTATGTCAAAACATAAGTGCGATGATTCCCAAGAGCAAAAATCATGCTTATACTACTTCTTTTGAAAATCAAGTTACTAAGATTAAGTCTAGTTTTTACGGTTATTAACAATGTTAAACCGTATCAATTATTTCCTCTTTTATTTTTCAAAAAACTTTCGACATTGAGTTTATATGCATGAACCGATTTCAAACTAAAATTAAGATGCAATTCCTAAATAATGTCATCTTAGATATATGATTACGTTAAATTCGTTGATGAAGAGGGTTTTATAATTAACGAGCCCTAATATTGAAAAAGAAATTAATCTAGGTTTAAATCAAAGAGATAGGTTAGGAATACTACTTACCATGAGATGGATTGTACGTTTTAGATGATGCTTTTCCTAAGAAATTAGCTATGGATGCAAGGTTTCGTCAATGGCGGTTTGGAAAAAAAATTGAAACAATAAAGTGATAAAAAAGAAGACTAATGTATTTTTCCTTTCAGATGGCCGGTTCTGCCGGTTCCTTCTTTAGGAGGGAACCGGTCTTTACAGTCTATGGAACCGGTAAAGGACAAAAAAGTAAAATAATTTTGTTAATTTTTTTTTGTTTTTTTGTTTTATTATTTGTATTAGTGTATTAATTTGAGGGTTGTAAAATAACAAGCTTTATTTATTTTGATATTTTGTTGTTAATTAATTCTTCGGGCGAGTTAATGGGTGACGGTGACTAAGAAAAATAACGAGCACGCAAAAAACACGAAGAAAAAGTAAAACATTACATATCTTCCATTTCAATGCTTAACGCGATACAAAGAACAGGAAATACAATCGTAATGTAAAAAGCTAAAACAAAGAACAAATGTTTGTGTGAAACTTGAACATCAGGTAGAGGAGCATTAGGAGCGAGATGATGATGACGATCATGATGAGGCTTAAAAATTCTTGAGTTTTACGCTTGAAAAACTTGAATCAAAGTTAAAAATCTACCATTTTTGAAAACCTTCTCAATCTTCTCAAAATAAAAACCTTCTCAATCGATCCGGACTCTCTCTCTCTATCTCTCTCTCTCTCTCTCTCTCTCTCTCTCTCTCTCTCTCTATATATATATATATATATATATATATATATATATATATATACATAGTTCTATTACTTGTATGAGTGTATTATTTTGAGGGTTGAAAAATAACAAGTTTTATTTGTTTTGTTATTTTGTTATCAATTAATTCTTTGAACGAGTCAATGGGTGACGATGACTAAGGAAAATAACGAGCACACGGAAAACACAAAGAAAAGGAAGAACATTACATATATTTCATTTCAATGTTTAACGCGATACAAAGAACAGGAAATACAATCGTAATGTAAAAAGCTAAAACAAAGAACAAATGTTTGTGTGAAACTTGAACATCAGGTAGAGGAGCATTAGGAGCGAGATGATGATGACGATCATGAAGGGGCTTAAAAATTCTAAGAGAATTTCCATAGGTGATGATGATCGGTATGTTTGAGTGAGAGGGAAATGGAATGGTTTAATTTTTGAAAAGGATGAGAGTGGTAGTGAAGAAGAGGAGTTTATATAAAAATAAGGTTGCCGTTTGATTTTATGGGATTTCATGAGAAGAGGTTTTAATTTTGAATAAAGGATCTTAACACCCAAAATATTACGTTTAGACAATATGACCCGGATAACTAATGCCTAGTCGAGAAGATTTTACAGAAGAGACGAGTAAGGTTTCCTAAACTGATTATTTACAAATCCCAAATATTCAATTAGAGATAAGCCCAAAACAATTAAATTACAAAGCCCATAACATATTCTATTAAACCATAATCACATAACATATACTAGACAAACAAATACGAAGACAAAATATTGAATGCGTACCTTTTAGCGCTTAAGACCGATTTGCAAGATATTAGATCCCTATGGACTCATGAGCAAATAATCGAACCAACGCTGATTATGAATTGTTGCAACTTTTGATCTAAGCCCATAATATACATTTTTTTAATTGATCCGAAAATAGTATGTACATTTTATTTTGAAAAATGTATTTGAGAAATTAATGGTTTTTAATTTAATTTTTATTTTTATAAATGGATTATTACTCTAAAGTATTTTGGCTTAAAAGGAGATATTTGTTATAAATCCTTTACTGTTGGTCTGGTTCCCTCAGCTAATGCTGGCCAGTTCCATTTCTCAATGGAACCGGGAAGAACCAACCAAATAGACCCAAATCCGAATTTGAGCCCTACTGGAATTTTGAAATTTGGCTATATGTTTTGACTAAAATACTTGTGTAATAAAGCATATATTTTAAGAGTTAATAAGTACCTTTTCAAGATGTAACATTCTGAGGTAGTGGGATTTCAGAGATGACATCAAGAATCCATGATCATTTTTGATGATCCACCAAGCCTCTTTAAGGAACAAAGATCATAATATAAATGGATCTAAAAAGTTTACTATATAAAAAAATCCTTCTTTGTAGTTTTCAAAATTAATTTGATCTGTTTTTAAAAATTTAAAATACAGTATATTTTAAAGTCTTTGGTAACCAGCTCTGATACCAATTGTAGAAAACTAGAAGGAGGGTTGAATAGTTTTACCAATTAAAATTTTGATTTAAATTTCTTTGTTAATTGTTTGGTGAGATATTAGATCTATGAGTAAGTATAGTTAATTTAACAGGATAAGCAACACAAAAATGTAAAGAAAATATGACACAAGTTATTAATAATGGTTCGGCTACAAGGTCTCCTTCCTTGCCCTACTCTACTCCCCGAGTCACCTACTCGAGAGATCGAAATCAATATACACCAAACTCCTTCTATCGGCAGAGAAGCCTCACAACGTTGCTTACCCTTTATCCGGTACTAAGCAAAATATCAGGCCCTATCATGAAAAACCAATCCCACATGGCTTACCCTTTATTCGGTACTAAGTTAAATACCGTGTCCTAATCATGGAAGGACAAACCCCACAACACTTGCTCTTGACCTAAATGCTAGGTTCTAACAAACATAGAACCACACTCACAATATACAACCGAAGACCTATCTACCTATTAACTACTATATATTTTGACACATTATAATGATTGACTTGGATGAATGTGATGAATGAAATGATGACTCAAGATCAGTAGTTAGATCTTCATGAGATGGGAGATACTTTCAACAAGCGAACTTTGAAGCTTGATCTCGTATGCATAAGTCGGTAAATCTTCTCCTATTAAGAAAATCACCAAAACTCTAATATGATATAAAACATAATATGAGATTAGAGGTTAGATGAATGTAACTGAAAAGTATATGAGAATGGATGATGAAAACATGAGAAATGGCTTGGTATTTGTAGGCATTGTCTGGTACTGTAGCGCGGTATTTGTAGGATGGAACCGGCCGTTATAAGCCTATGGTTCCGACTGCCCCGTAGCCCGGTTTTACCGGTTTTAGGAATCGGCCAGTGTAAAGACATGGAACCGGCAGTCTGATACTTGTCCTGTAGCATGGTTTTACCGGTTCTAGGAACCGGCCAGTGTAAAGCCATGGTATCGGCTTTCTGACACAATCCAAATTTTAGATTGCAAAAATCTTTAGAATATTTTGTATGATGTCACCTATGATGTAACCAATATCAAAAATGATATTTCTATTTTATAGAAATGTGGTAAAGAAAAACTTTAAGATTATTTTGTTAATTCTAAGCATTTACTTATTTTGAAAAACAAAGTTTATATATATTTTAACCAAAGTGTCTAAGTTGATTAAAATATATCATGCATGTTTTGATAAGAGACTGTGTTTCTAGTAATCAAAGTAGTAATGATGTATGATTCAAATGATGAGTATGATAAGAGAAGAGTGATAATAGTCGAGTTAGAAAACTATTGGTTTAAAACGTATAAACTCTATTTTCTACTTCCGATTCTTTTAAATACTTCATAAACGTTTTTATCAAATGGCTATTTGAGATGCTTGACCTTGAGTGTAAGAGTAGTGGAAAGGTTAAAGGATGAAGTACAATTGGAGGCTTAACAAGGACGGGTATTTAAAACACCAAAAACCCAAAAAGCCCAAGACGAGCTTCTGGTGCGCTGATCACGCGCTAACGCATGGGCAACGCCTCGGGCTCGAAATAGATATTCCCATTTTAGGTTTTTAGCATGTAAATACCCTCCTTGGCTCTTATTTCTCACCTCTTACCATTATTTTTTTCTTCTCTTTTCTCTTCTCGTATCCTCTAAGTCTAACACCACTTGTGTTCTTATCTTCTCATCTATCATTCTATTGAAGAACATATATATGCAAGAGAGACACACAAGTACCTAATCCACATTTATGTGTTATTAGTCGAGGGTCTTCATTCTTATAACCTTTCTTTTAGAATCGAGTCTCTATAGGTTAGATCTTGATTTAAACAACTAACATTCATTCAATTTAGGTTTTAGGGAAGTCGTAAATCTTAATGATCAAGCCTATATCATTAGGTGATCTAGATGAGGTTTTGGTATACTTCCTATGGGAAGTTCTTAGTGGTCCTAGTTGATCTTAGTGATTCTAGAAGAAAGTCGAAACTCAGGTTCTTAGGGGTGGATTCTGAGGACGAAATACCGTAGGGAGTAGATCTTCTTAGTGAGCGTTGATCTTAGTGCATATTGGTGGAGCGAAGTTGTAATACAATTTATAGTCCACCATAAGGTTTATACTAGAGTAATAGTATAAGTATCATAGATTCGCAACTCGACGTACGGATGATATAAACCCCCCATGCAGAACAAGTATATATCGTGGTCTCTCTCTCTCTCTCTCTCTTTATATATATATATATATATATATATATATATATATATATATATATATATATATATATATATATATATACTTATTGTTCCTATTGCTAAGTAGATTACTACACCACTCGCTTCCTTTAAGACTAGATGTTCTATAAACTTCGAAGAAGTTGAGAAGACCATATTGATGAGGTGTCATATTATACACTATTTCGGGGTCATTTAACCCCCTAAATAATGCACTTGGTTGGTATTTGGAGGAAATACACGTGACTTGGGCTCATTTGGAGAAGAAATGGACAAGACTACGACTCTACAACATTTATCTTGAAGAATTGTGCATACACAGCGTGGAGACGGTGTCGCGATTACTAAGCGACGGCGTCAGGATTTTCATAGGGACGACGTCATGGATTTGGCGATGGCGTCAAGATGTAGCCGACTTAAAGTGGCTCTAGAAGATTCTACGTGGAGACGGAGTCACGACTTCAACACGACGCTGTCACATTGTTTTTCCTATATATACAAAACCGATTTTAGGGTTTTAAGTGTGTAACTTTTGGGAGACGAACCCTAACTTTTATAGTCGAGTTCGGCAGGTTTTTAGGCCGTCTTTAGAGCCTTAAAACCCTATTGTAACAGTCTTTAGTCCATGTTTTAATCAAGTAAAGTTCATTTATCCCTTTAAACTTTCAGTATGTCTATGTATTGTTTGATCAATTTATGTTCTTTATCTTCTTATAACATGCTAGATTCTTTAGTATTTACTTATGATTGCATAAAACTTAGATTGTAGATCCTTTTAATGTTGCTTCTTTGATGGATGCGCACGTCAGGCTTTAGAAAACTAGACATAAGATATTAAATTGGCATAAACATTTAGGGAAACGCGAGTGTGTAGAAAGGATACCATCAGTAACAGTCTTCATACTACCTTACCCCTAATATGGTTGATCCCTCTTAAGATATTTCAATTGCATTTAATATAGTCTTAGGAGCCTTGTAATAGTCATCATACTACCTCACTTATACGTTGCCTTTCCAGAATATTAAATAGACGGCGGGCTTGTGTAATTCGTTCATGACTTAGGAAATACTTACACAGATCATTACAAGTGTGACAAAGTAGAAGGATTAGGAGAAGCAATCTGAGGAGTAGTGCATGATTAAGTAAATACGTACGTTTATCATATAAGTTATCACCAAAAGTAGTTTAGATTATTATTAGTTTAATTAGATAAAAATAAACCAACTTCTCAAACCATGATATTTACCTGCTTTCATAAAAACATAAAGATACAAAAAGAATCATTTTTCAACCCCGTAGACCTTTGTTAGATTTTGATCGAGCCTTCCCAACCGATTCTTCTAGAGAATGATAACAACCCCCGAGTCTTGCCTATACTACACTACAACGGTTAGGTACTCTTCATATGGAGTTGTAAAACTTCTTGTGAAGTCTTACGACAACCCCCATCAAGTTTTTGGCGCCGCTACGTGGGGAATAACATAGGTTTTGGGTTCAATCTAGCTTAGGTCTACTCACAAGATTCCTATCAAGTAAGATTTAATTTTTTGTCAAGTAGCTTTCTTTTAGTCTATCTCTTCTTTGTTCCTTTTGTTCGTAACCAAACCTACTCTTTCTTTGACCATCATAGAGACGAAAATTCAAACCGACCTCGTACCTTAGGAGATTACTCCCGACCTAGCCACGAGGGCTACCGCAACGCCATTGAGCTTCACGAAGGAGCCAAGGTGTCCCCCTGCAATTCGACACCATCTGGTTGGTGCAAAACGGATGTGCATTCCACGGACTTATGAGCGAAGACCCGATCCAACATCTTAAGGACTTTCTCAGGATTGTAGATTCCATTGACCTTAATGGTGCTACAAGAAATACCACTCGTTTGCATCTATTATGCTTTTCTCGTCTTGACCAAGCTATCAATTGGCTTGATCGTCTACCCGTGGGATCCATCTAGACTTGGGATGATCTCACCACTTGTTTCCTCGCACAGTTTTTCCCACCAGAAAGAATGGCTAAACTTTGAAAGGATATCTTGATGTTCCAACAACATCAAGACTAACCTCTGTATGACGCGTGGACTCGTTTTAAAGACTTACTCCAAAAGTCCCTCATCATGGTCTTGATCTATGGCTTCAAGATCAAATCTTTTACGATCATGTCGACTACACCACCTAGGTGGCCATTGACTATGCAGTAGGCGAGACACTTAGAAAATTAAGGCTGGAAGAAGCATGGGAAACCATCAAGGATTTAGCCCAACACAAAGAAGAAGAGTGGAACGACCCAATCTTTTCCGAAAAAGGAAGTCCCGACTACATAGATGCCACTTTAAAACATGAGTTAGAAAGTATGGAGTGCGAGTAGAATCTTTAATGAGGAATGAAGTGCTATTGGAGTATGAGGTAGGATTCACGTTTCCCAAAAGGCCTTATCAGGAGGAATTAGAGGCACGAATACTGAATTTAATTGATAATCAGAAGGATCAAGTTAGGCAATTAAAAAATTAGAGGAAGATATGAGAAAAACAAAAGATACGTTTATGTGTCTTGCGGATATTTTAATAGCAACCCTGAAGGTCGAAATAGAGGCACAAAGAGTTCATTCTACAAAAATAGAAAAGATCACAAGATTTCCTACTCACACCCCTACCGTAACCCCTAAAACACTCAAGCCTATCATGGTGTATAGGGTCTCGATGATTTCTAATATTAAACCCACTATCTATAGAACCCTAACCAACACCTAAATTCCAACCTCAAAATGCTAATACTTTATTCATTTGAAGAAAATAAGCTTGTGTACGAAGATGAAGATGAAGTTGAGATAAAGATGATGGGAACCGGAATGGATAAAGAATCGTTGGAGCATAATCTCTTTGAGAATGACATAACCCTGATTAGTTTTCATAATTTTTCTCCAACTTCAAATCCACCCATCAAACCAAAGGATTCAGGTAGCTTTAGGATGAAGGTAGTAGAACCCTTGACCATTCACACACCGCCTTCACCCCATGTGGCATACCTCTATCAAAATGGTGTGTATCCCTACTATCACCCGCACTTGACCTTAAGTGTAGGGGAGACCCACCTTTTGCGCATTAAATAAGCGTAGAGTCAGGCTCGTGACTCGAACAAAAACAAGCGCTTATTGGGAGGCAACCCAATCTTTTATTTCTTGCATTTTAGGAGTGTCATGTGTTTTATTCTTTATTGTTTGTTCTTATATGTTTGAATTATATGTAATCATGCGTTGTTTTGTTTTTAACTTCGTCTTAATTACAATCAAAGGTAGTTTGCATCGAATAAGTGTAGGGTAAAATATCCGGTTTATAAGAACCATTTCAAACATATAAAATAAATAGACTACTTTAATTCAAGTCGTGTATCTTGTGTCATGTGTTTGTTTGAGTCATATGATTGTACTAATCATTTTTGTGGCCTATGTAGTAAATATTTCATGGAAATAACTAATAGGATTATTGTGTAGAAATTTTTCCAAGAAAGCAAAGAAAGAATTTTCACAGACCCTGCAGATGGCATGAGGATTTTTCCTGACGGCGTCACTAGCCTGCAATCAAATTTTTTTTGCGTTTTTTGAATTTTTGAAAATTTATTTTTGTTTAATTTCTAGAATTTGTAATTTTCCTAAACTCTTGCAGAAAGCCATGATAATATTAGTACATTCATCCTATCTTTATTGATTTTGTAGAGTCTAAACTTAGTTAATGAGGCTGTATATCATTAACCCATGGATTTTATGCTTGGTTTAGTTGTTCTTGTCTTTGATTTGTAGGTTATATTTGATGAGGAGAAGCCCAGGAGTTCTTAGGAGTTTCATGTGGATGATCCTTGGATGATGATTTAGCTGGGATCATTGGTTTCTTCTCTATTATTAAGCAAACCAGGGGAGTACTAGTTTCTTTTACGTGTTTTCTTTTCCCTTTATTCGTTGATATAGGTACTTTTAAGAACATTCAGGACAATGTTCAACTTAAGTGTTGGGGGAAATAAGCCTTAGAAACTATTCATTCAATTGTTATTTTCTTTGTCCTTAAAATGATGGGTAATATATCGAAACATAGCATAGACGATATTTTTGACACAAATTTAATTTTTTTATGACATATAACGACGAAAAGTGAGTATTAATTGCGTCTCATGGATAGGAAATTATATGACTAGCACAAAAACCCTCTAAATTCCACCTAAAAAATATGAGGTTCGCCTTTAGATCTATAGTAATTCGGGTATCCATTTTCGATACCCAAGATAGTTTATACCTTTAGCTTTCTCGAGTTAAGGTTCGAATGCAGTCTGTTAGCCTTAATTATATTAAGTCAAACAAGAATGTTATCGGTCTTATAAAGTCAAATTGGGTCTTGTAAAGTAATAGGCTAGTCGGGTATAAACGGGCTTGGATTGTAATCTAATATTGTCCGTGTTTCGGGCTCAAAGCCCAAGATATGCCAAGCCCGGCCCAAGTAGAAAAGCCCATACGCCTACATGTTGGCTAGGGGTATAAAAGAAACCCTCTCCACACATGGAGAGGGTGTTGGTTGCATTTGTCTCACTTGTAACTCACCACTTTCTCTCTCTAATCTAACATTCCAAGTTCTTTTCATCTCTCTTTTCTCTTTTCTTATTTCCGGCTCAATTAGGGCTTATTTGGGTTTGCTTATTGTTGTGTAAGGATTATATTGTGGGATAACATGTGGTATCACTCGCCAAGGGGTGTTTAGTGTTTTGGGAAATCTGGAAAATTAACTTCACGGGGATGGTGATCACTTGAATAGTATTAATCAAGGTTTTACAAGATGATGATGTGTTGTAGAAATTAGTGTGATGTTACAAATCATCAAGTGAATGTTCAGTTCTTACTTCAACTAAAACCAAAATGGCAAAGGTTTGTGGCACTTGTTAAACAGAATCAAGAGATAAAGATTGTCTCCTATCACAAACTTTATGACATCCTAAAGCAACACCAAAATGAAATCAACAAGATATGAGTTGAAAGACTAGTACGTACTGCTAATCCACTTGCACTTGTTGCTCAACAATAACCAGTTTACCATCCTCAAAACCATCCTTATCACTACACTCAAAATTCCTCAACTAAATCACAACAAGCTGCTACCAGAAACAGAGGTAAAGCAAATGTCAACTCTCCTCCACCAACTTATGATCACGAACCTGAAATGGTTGCTGAAGATGATGCATTATCTAAGGAGAAGGAGATTGATAAAATCAGGGCTTTAATTTTTACTTTTCCATCAGAAAAATCTACAAACCTACCAACAACAACCTTCGAACTTCATCAAACACCAGTAGAGCCAATCAGGATAATTCTCCAAGAATCAACAGAGGTACTGGGTATGATAATCAGAGGACAGTTAATGTTGTTGGGGCTAAGGAGAATGTAGGTACACAGGTGGCACAACAGTCTGGGATTCAGTGTTATAATTGTAAGGAATATGGGCATGTAGCAAGGGAATGTCAGAAACCAAAACAACCAAAGGATGCAGCTTATCACAAGGAAAAGATGCTATTGTGTAAGCAAGAGGAAGCTGGATTTTAGTTGAATGCAGAACACGCTGATTGGAGGGATGACACTGATGATGAACCTGGCGATCAGGAATTGGAAGCACATGATATATACATGGCACAGATTCAAGAAGTTACTCTATATGTTGTTGACAATTCTGGACCCATCTATGATACTGAGCCGTTGCAAAAGGTACACAATAATGATGATAACTATAATGTGTTTGCTAATGACAGAGAACACCTTGACCAACCTAAATCTGTTAATGACACATATCTGGAGGAACAAGGTGATACTAACATCACTATTGATTCATTGGATATGCGTACTAACGGAGAAACGGTTGACCAGGATGATAATGATCTTGCTAAAGAACGTGATTTGCTTGCTTCTTTAATAAAAAAACTAAAATGTGAAATTAATGACAGCAAAAACTGTAATAAATTTTTAGAATCATCAAACAAGACTTTAGTTGATAAATTGAAAGGTGAAATTGAGGATTTTAAAAACAAAAAAAAAGTTTAGAATCATCAAATAACCATTTCAAAGAAGCAAACAATGAATTGTCAAAGACAAATCAACTGATGTTCAAAGATCTCAAAAAGTTCCAAGATGAACTTGAAAAGCGTCATGATGTGAATTATATGTCGAAGGTGGAACTTGATTGTGCAAAAGCAAAAACGGAATTAATGTCATACAAAACGAAATCTCAAAAATCAATTAATAACTATTCTTATCAAATAAATGATTTGAATCAAAAGATTTATGATATGAAAAAGGAGCTTGTTGCACATCAAGAGACCATCTCCATCATGTCACAACAAAAAGAGGATCAAACGAAGGCTTACAAAACTCGTTAAGAAAAAGAACTTGAAAAAGTCATTGCTTTGGAAAATAAAATCAAGGTTTTGGATGATATTGTATATAAAACCGATCAATCAGTTCAAACAATGAATATGCTTAATCGTAATTGTAGAACGAGTTTTGTTAAACCTGAGTTCCTCAAGAAAGCTCAAAGAGCGAATACTCGTTTGTATGATATAGGTTGCTATAATGATAATCTTTCTTTAATGTTAGCCCCTGAATCTAACGAAACAATTCGTCTTTCCTAAGAAAATCAGTCAAAATTAAGTGATTTAATCAGACCTTTTGATTATAATAATTTGAATAATCTTTATGATGTGTTCGTTCCACAACGTGAAAAGTTATCTGAACAAAGATATTTTCAGAAAGGTCAAAAATGAGTCATATACTTGCTAAGAATGAAAATTCAAAAGAGTCTTTTAATAAACACACAACGTTGTTAGAAAGACGAATGGATGAATCCATTTGTTAGGATCAAAAGTGTACAAGCTCTAAAGACCCTTTAAAAATTAAAAGTAGTGTTGACATGATTTTTGATAGAGTGGAACGTTGAAAACAAACAATCGCTAAAAGAACATATTTTAGTCATATAGATTCATTCATTCAAAATACAATCGAAGGAAATTTTTGCCCCCAAATTCGAAAAATCAATGCTAATTTAGAAAAATTTCACTTGTGTTTGAAAGAGGAAATGGTTGCTGATTTGAGATACTTTAATTCTCTTGAAAATGAAGTGGACTCTTAAATCTCAACTAGAAACTCAAAAAACATATTTTTGAATGAAATCGACCGACTTTCCAAGGAATATTATTATGATGATCACATGAATGTTATACTTGGTGTGTATACCACTCTCGATGAATTCACTGATTTACAATGTGATTATGTGGACCAAGTTTGTCACAAATGTGGAAGTCTGAAAAAGATCTTTTCGAATTGAATTCCATCGTTAAAAGTTTTGAAGCACTTCAGCAACATGCGATTAATCTTGAACTTGCTTTACAACAATCTCAAGAACAGATAAAAACTGACAAAGCTTTCAAAGAAATTTAGTCAAACGTATTTCGAAAGATCTGTGAACATATTTTGAAATTCATGACTTGTGAAAGCCAATTACATGACAAAGGCATTGCAATAAGTGAGTTGAAGAAACTCATTGAAAAGATGAAAGGAAAATCTATGGAAACTAAGTTTGTAAAACCATCGGTTATTCATCAACCAAATGCGTTTAAAAGTCAAAGACAATCAATTTTAGGTAAACGGCGGCTACTTTTCTTTCGGATCTGTGCAAAGAAAGATTTTTCAAAGTCAAAGTCGGTTACTAAAAATGATGTGTCAGGGGATTTTTTTTAAAACCAGTCACTGCACAGATTTTGCCTCAGAATGTGAATTCAATTTAAGGAACACAAATGTGATTGCACTCGGAATGTATAAACTGCACACAAAGCCTAATCAAACTAGAATACCACAGTTGCCTCAAGACATTAGGAAAACTAACAAACGTGTGTCTTCCTCTACAGGAGTAATTCTTAATACTAATGTTAGCTAACCACATCTTAAGAGCTATCAATTGGAAGATAGAGTCATGCCTAACAATAGTCAAGGGAAGAATCAAAAAGTAGAAGACCACCGTAGGAATTTTAAGTTTTCTAATAATAAAACGTCTGTAACTGCGTCTAATGACAGTTTGAATGCTAAGACTCTGAATGTAAACTTTGTCTGTGTTACTTGTGGCAAATGTGTATTGAATGACAATCATGATATGTGTGTTCTTCATTATATTAATGGCGTGAATTCTAGGACTAAACAGCCAATAGTTGTGCCTATTAGTACTAAAGAACCCAAACGACCTATGAACTAATCTGTTGCAACACCCCTTAGGAGAACAGTTGCCACATAATCCACTATCAAGAAACCTAGAAGCATAATTAGGAAGCTATATAAGCATGTTAGTAAGACATGTAGTTGGTGGTACCCTAAGTTTACACCATCCGGATACAAATGGAAACCTAAGTCTCTAATAGGCAATGTCAACACAAATGTTAGTATGCCTCTAGGAAATGCATCTAGAACTGCTAATATTTTGGAATCTATAACTCCTAGGTGTTCCACTATGTCCAATACTCCATCGTCCTCTAATTCTTTTGTAATAGAGATAATTCTATTCATCGTCGACTCTGGGTGCTCAAAGCACATGACGGGAAATCTCAAGTTTCTAACTAATTTTGTAGAGAAATTTCTGGGTATGGTCAAGTTTGGAAATGATCAACTTGCACCAATTCTTGGTTATGGAGATCTAGTTCAAGGAACTATCACTATCAAGAGGGTTTATTACGCTAAAGGGATAAATCATAATTTATTCTCTGTTGGTTAATTTTGTGATGCGGATCTTTTCGGAGTTGCTTTTCGAATGTTTACATGTTACTCCATATTTGAAGGAAATGATTACTCACAAGGTTTCTTGTGGCTCACCATTCTATATTCCATTCACTCTTCAAGATAATCACTCCCAATCTAATTTGCTTAAATGGCTTAAAGCTAATCGTCACAAGCATGGTTTTGCATCGTCGTCTTTCACATCTAAACTTTGACACCATAAACTTGCTTTCGAAGTATGATATTGTGACTGGCCTTCCCAAATTAAAATTCGTCAAAGATCATCTATGTTCTTCTTGTGAGTTATGGAAAGCAAAATGTAAGTCTTTCAAGACAAAAACTATCCCAATCTCAAAGCGACAGTTACAAATTCTACACATGGACTTATGTGGACCCATGAGGGTAGAAAGCTTTAATGGCAAGAAATATGTGTTGGTAATTGTTGATGACTATTCAAGATATACCTGGACTCACTTCTTGAGATCCAAAGACAAAACACCAGAAGTTCTCATCGATTTCCTTAAACTTGTTCAAAGAGGACTTTATGCTCAAGTTAGAACAGTTCGAACTGACAAAGGCACAAAATTCTTGAATAAAACTCTTCATGCATACTTTGCTCAAGAAGGGATTGAACACCAAATGTCAACTGCTCAAACACCTGAACAAAACAGCTTTGTCAAAAGACGGAACCATACTCTTGTTGAGGCTGCTCGAACAATGCTAAGCGCCGCTAAAGTTCCTTTGTTCTTCTCGGCTGGAGCAATTGCAACATCATGTTTTACACAAAACCGTTCACTCGTAATTCCTCGATATGAGAAAACACTTATCACATCATCAATGGCCGAAAACCGTCTGTTAAGTTCTTTTTTCATTTTGGCGCTCCTTTGCTACCATCATCTGGAGATGGTGTAAATCTTGTACATAACAAAGAAAAGGTGTGCATGTATCTTTGTGGGTATTCTACACAGTCAAGAGCTTACCCGAGTTTATAACCCCCCCAAGAGATCAAGAGTGGGATTTTAGTTGAAACAAATTCATGTTAACTTTGAGATTGCCTCCACAATCTCTTTTTAGAGTCAGATCCACGTCAGTTCTAAACCCGTTCCAAAATGTTCGACAACGGCACTTGAACATGGCAGTTTAAGTCCTAGTCCCCAAAGTTAAGAAAATGCTCCTCATACAGCTAAGATAGTAACAACGTCAAATGAGCTGGATTTGCTATTTAGTCTGATGTTTGATGAATTACTCAATGGAACTACTCCAGTTGTGCCAAAGTTTTCCGATGTACATGCTGCTGATGCACCTGATAAACGTCAACTACAAAACACAACTTCATCTCCTTCAACAACCGTTGCCTGTAAGATAGACCTCATGATTCTTTCAAACAACAAATTGAAACCTAAAATCAAGCACCAACACAAGCACCAACTGTCACTTTCTACTAGAACATTAATCAATCGAATACTAAAAAAGAAAATGCACGAGTTGAGAGACGATTTCTCAACATCTTTAGTACAATGGTACAAGAACGGGGGGAGAAATCGTTCTCGTATGTGATTCGTCAAAACATGCATACTTTCTTGTCACGACATCCTTTGAACACGTTGGAAATAGATCATCGTTAGAACAAGTCATTGAAAATCCTTCTCAATCAACTTAGAACAACGAACGGTCAATCTAGAAACATGTATGGCGAGATGTGTATGTTCGCACTCACTGTGAGTCGAACCAAACCAAAGAACATCAAAGAAGCCATGGTTGATTCTGCATGGATTGAAGCGATGCAGGAAGAACCTCACCAGTTTGAACGACTAGATGTATGGGAATTAGTCGACAGACCATTATGTAAAAATGTGATTAACATGAAGTGGCTCTGGAAAAACAAACGTGATGAAGAGAATACTGTAATTCACAACAAAGCTCGTCTTATAACTAAGGGATACTGTCAAAAGTAAGGAATTGATTTTGAAGAGTCATTTGCACCCGTTGCTCGGTTGGAAGCTGTTCGGTTATTCGTTGCGTATGCTGCACACAAATCATTTCCAGTATACCAAATGGATGTCAAGACAACATTTCTTTATGGACCTCTGAAAGAAGAAGTATACGTAAACCAGCCAGATGGATTCATAGATCCATATCATCCTGACCAAGTCTATCGTCTAAAGAAGGCATTATATAGACTCAAACAAGCTCCAAAGGCGTGGTACGATGAACTCTCTAACTTCCTAGTATCCAAAGGATTCTCAAAAGGTTCTATTCATCTAACTCTGTTCATAACTAAACATGGGGAAGACATATTGCTTGTGTAAATTTATGTTGATGACATTATTTTTGGTTCTACGAACCCAAAACTTTCAAAAAGATTTAAAAAATTAATGCACAACAAGTTTGAAATGTCTATGATGGGGGAGCTGAATTTTTTTAGGAATTCAGATCTACCAATTCCCGCGTGGTATCTTCATAAACCAAGCTAAGTATGCTCAAGAGATACTTATAAAGCATGGTATGACCTCATGTGATATCATTGGTACTCCAATGGCTACAAAACACCTAGATGCTGACTTGAGTGGAACTTCGATTGACCAAACAAAATATCATAGTATGGTATGAGCACTTATGTACTTAACAACAAGTAGACAAGATATTGTACATGTAACATGTTATTGTGCTCGTTATCAAGCGAAACTGTTAGGATATCATTTCATCACCAAAACACAAAAAATAAGAAAAATATATTTTAGAGAGAGAAAGTAAAAACAAAGAAAAATGGTTTTAGCTTGTTCACATCAATAAAAATGAGAGCAAAACCCTCTCCACACTTGAGAGGGCTCTTAAATAGTACAAGGATGGGACTTTTCTTGTAGGCTTTGTGTTGGGCCAGGTTCCATAGAACAAGTGGGCTTGAGCCGACAACTAGCCCAACTAGCTTAAAATAAATTCCCGTAAACTACCGTTTTACCTATACAAGGCTCGGGAGTATTTAATGACCATCACTTTAATAAATACACGGCTAACAATCTCCCCTAGGGGTTGGTCTATTAATTAGAGGATCTTCTTGTGACGTCTTGAGTCTTGGAGCCTTGTATTCTTGGGAATTATTTTGAAGATACTTTTGCATGCTTGTGATCTTGGATCTTGATCCTTTAAACTGATATACTTTGACAAAATACTGATAGCGTTGGTCTTTGGCCTTGATATGTCTTGATCTGAGATATCTAAATCTTTTATCCTTGAATCTTTATAACGCCTTCGCGATCTTGTGTCTCCACTCCATCTCAGTTCTTGAAAAGCTTGCTAACAATCTCCCTCAACTTTTCTTTTAAAAATGATTACTTGTACAACAAAAGTGTTTTATGAGGAAGTGCTTGTTCATTCAGAGATTGGCGGAAGATTTGATAGTTTGAGCTTTCATCATGTATTTATATATCTTTATTGATTGAACATGAGGTCTTGAAACTTAACTCGTCATGGACTAGAAGCATTCTACCTTCAGGAAAATCCTGCAAGTATACGGTTGAGATAAACATTATATGGAGAAAGTGTCTATTGTCACTCTCGTCGAATATGGTTGCATAACCCACGGTTACCCGTTAATCAGTTTTTATTCTGCCCTGTGATCAGGTAGAAATTCAATAGGAATCTCCTGGACAGGGTTTCGCAAGCTGCACTAGCCGTTTCTCGTTTACCGGAGCGTCTCAAAGCAGAGACAAACACGGTCAGAGTGAATCAGATAGTTACTATCTTTTGATTGAGTAGTCAATTCATATTACTGGAACCATGTTGATTCATATAGAATCTTCACCATCGTTTCTTTCCAGTTGACACAAGTTTGATTCATATAGAATCTCGCAAGTCACCTACCAAGAGCTTGTTTGATGTTGGCTCAAGAAGGATTTCCATCTTCACTCGTGAATACAAAGCATATCACTTGTTGTTTTGGCAAATTATCTCAAGGCTAATGAGTAGGACTTATTGATACCAAAATGATGTATAATGATGTACAACATTTTGTATATTGGAATTTGTGTCCTAGTGAGATTTTTGATAGATCTCGATGGCTTTAGACTCTATAAGTGCACATTTGTTATTTGTTAATCGGAGGCTGGAGCGGGCTGCCACCTTTTCAATATCAACGGATCTCGGATGAAGAAGAAAGCCGATAGAATGAGATGAACTCGTTGAGAAAATGAAACAGAAATCTTTTGAGAGATTCTGAGTGGCTAGGGAGGGTTGTGCATTGCATCACTGGGTCCATGATGAATTGTCTTCAATATCAGAATCATCTTTGTGATTACCGATAGATTATGTATTAACCCGGTTTCTGCTTAAGGTTGTATTGAGGGCTTCTTTATTTACACCCTTTATCCATTCAAATTTTTTCATTCTTCAACCTTTCTTGTTAATACCAACGCCGTCCTAATTATCACTTTGTTGGGATTGTCTCTGGTGAGTAACTCTTTGCCTTTGGGATAAAATTCTTCCACAATATCAATTTTCGCCTTTTTTTTTTTCAATCATACCTAGGAACTTCTACTCCTATCTTAGTGGAAAGTTCCTGTGGTAGACTCCATCCGGTTCTGGCTCGGACATGGAACCGAAATTCCTACCTTAACCGCCTGATAACCCGTACGTGAACAACGTTTGGATCGGTATTTGGTATATCCTTGTAGCCATATAAAACCATTGAAAAATCAATTCAACGTGTTCGAGAAAGTCATTTATACCACAATTGAGAGTTATCTATTATCACAAACACTCCCTCCTAATTATATGCAATATATTATGGGGGGGGATAAAAGGGTAGTTTGAACATGCGAGGGTTTTAGGAACGCACTTATAGATTGAGATCGTATTCGTTATTCATCCGTATTGATCACATTTTATCACTATTCTCCCCTACTAAAATTGCATATGTGTTTACCAATTTTGACAATTAGTGAATTAAAAACAAGTTAATGTCCGGAATTCACATGAGCCTACAAAGTCTGGGGACGCATTTTCCCACTTCAACAGGATGTGCATGCAGAGTGAATCATAGTATTATACTCCCCCTCGAAAACAGATTAGATTGAAAAATTTGGAGTTGGAGTTTGTTGAGCACATAATTTTGAAAGAATTTGAAAATTCTTTTTTTTTTTGAGAATTTCTTGAAAAAAATTGTGCTAAACAGGAAAATATGTGAGATGTTTCTTATTTTCCATCATTTTCCGTAAAAAACCTTATCTTGAGCAATTCAAAAATCTTTGAATGTTTATATGACTGTCAAGGACCGAGAAGTTATGAGCTTCCGTTGTTTGTGGTTAATTGTACATAAATGAACTTTTTCCTTTTCATTGGAGACGAGTCATAAGCTGACATTTACTTTGAAAGTCGTAGAGTAAAAAAATGATAGGAATGTTTGAACAGCATTTGAAACTCTCGCTCGAACTTCATTTACACACACGTGTCAATATTAATCAACATTTCTAGGTGCGTAAATGTTATCGAATGTCGAGAGACATGTTAGAGAAGATTATTTTTGGTATTTTTGAAATTTTTTGATTTTTTATTTTGCTTTTATAGGTTTTATATTTTTGTATTTTTTTTTTTTTTTTTGTTGTTTATTTTTGTATTTTGTTGTTCTGATTAAAATATTTATTACAGAAGAATTACTGAGTTTGCAAGACGTTCAAGTTCAAGTTCCCGAGGAGACAAGCTGTGTATACCAAGGTGACGAACCAAATAGTTGAATCGATCCACTGGAAGAGCTTTGGTGAAGAGGTCGGCCAGTTGGTAATTCGTCTTGACAAAATACAGTTCAGTCGTACCCTTTTCTACGTGCTCCTTAATGAAATGGTAGCAGACATTGATGTGCTTGGTTCTTGAGTGTTGGACCGGGTTGCAGGATCCTATGGCTGATTTCGAATCACAATAGATATGAATCTTGTTGAAGTGAAAGCCATAATCCGTTAACTGTGTCCGCATCCAAATGACTTGGGCACAACAAGCCGATAGAGACACATATTTTGCTTCCGCAGTTAACAGCGAAGTACAGTCTTGTTTTCGAGGACCAGCTAACCAGTTTTTCTCCTAAGAATTAAGCTCCACCAGAAGTACTCTTGAAGGTGTCTTTACATCCCGCATAATCAGCATATGAGAATCCAGTAAGTTCAAAACCGGAGTCCTTCATATATCAGAGACCCATATTGACTGTACCATGAAGATATCGAAAGATCCTTTTGACTTCTTTGAGGTGTTTCTTGGTTGGCTTAGCCTGGTACCGAGCACATAAACAAGTAGCATGTAAAATGTCCGGTCTACTTGACGTAAGATACATTATAGCACCAATCATGCTACGATATTTTCTTGCCTCGACTAGAGTTCCATTCTGATCAAGGTCAAGCTTGTCTTTGATCTCCATTGGAGTTCCAACGGTATCACCAGTTTCCATTCCATATTTTTTAAGGATTTCTAACACGTAGTTGGACTGTTTATGAAGATGCCACGGGGGGATTGGTTTATTAGTCAACATTGAAAGTCAAGTCAACATTCAAACATTCAAGTCAAGTCAAGCCATTTATTAGTCAATACATTTAATATTCATTAATTTGTATTGGGCCTAAGCCCATGGTAATCATTCTAGAATGTTCTCTTGTATCCTATATATAGGATAGTTGTTATCAATAATAATCAAGGAATCAAATTAGCCTTCAATACTAATCTGTTAAAGTAAGTGAAATTCGAATAATAATCAAAATTGTGTTTATTGAAATTGGATGAGTAATGGTGGGTGTTTGGTAT
>BQNB010052774.1:16116-40324 GCA_026074375.1 Tanacetum coccineum | reverse complement strand
TTCTCATATTTTCACCTGTATAATATTTATCACTAACAATTTACATAAAGTTATATCTTAAATTGAAATAAGTCAAACGGGTCATTGCAGAGCTCTTGTTTTGTATATAGCAGCTGGATCATTGCAAGATGCACAACATTCCATTCACCACTAAGCGATAGAGTAGCTTGGAGTCATATACCCCCCGAAACGTTCCAACACATTTCCTCTTTTGATACTACTGAAAAAGTCATATAACCCCAGAGCAGCGATGTTTTACGATAGGATTTTATCTGGTTACGAACTTACGAAGAATGTCATATCAGATCTTACCGTCTCAACCTCCAAAAACGTATCACTCAGGTACCTAATTACGGAAATGAAATACTAGTTAGTTAGTAAGTTTGGTTAACAACTTTTCTTTCTTTCTTTCAAGTCGTGTACCCCCAATAATCACCTTGACAATGTGTTTGTTGTAGGCTGAAGAGAAGAAGGAAGCGATTAGAAAGATCCTGAAGTAGCTTATCTTATCCGATGTCCACTAAATGGTCCAGGAGGTGCAGGCATTCAACAAACAGCTTGAGGAAACTGTCAGTTACTACTGCACTCCTTGTCATTTCTATCTACCTATATAGATATAGATATATTTACTCAGATACATGTATAATTGACCAAATTCTAACTCGCTATTTTTAGTATCAACATCACTCCCAAATGTGCTGCAAAGTAACTTATCCTATTTCGGTTTAGCTCGTTCTTTTTCTAATGTGGGATCGGGTCATGACAATACATATTATATGCCTGCTAAAAGTCTAATATTTACCATGCTCTGTTTTATAAAATACTCCTTGTAATGTAAAGTCAGTATCAAACCTCTGCTGATGAATAGATTGATATACTATGGTGCTTTTCATATAAGTATGATGAGTTGAATGAAAAGTAGCACCTCTTGTGTCTGTCTCATCTGTCTTGGAAGCTCACAAATGTTGATGGATGAAAATGGGGATTTTCAGATGTTTTGCTTTTTATTATTGAAAATTTCTTCAACTTTTGATGCCTGATACCTGCGTCTACAGTATAATTTCATAACGAAAAGACATAATATGCTGGAAGTTCCACTTAGTTGTCCTTTTCTTTGTTACCACCTGCATTAAATATTTTAAAACTTGTGTTTGAATATTTGGCTCATTTAAATGCAGGAGGCTGCCGTTAACCAATACTTGAAGCCAGCAGATAAGCAGACTGAGATGATACTCGAAATGCAGCTTAAAGAAGAGGTAAAGACAATGAAGTAGATTATGCAAGCCATGATAGAACGAGCTTTACTCAATAAAGAAGAGGCTGAGAAAAATGCAAATCTTAAATTTGCAGAGACAAAGCAAGAGACCCATCTGACCCTGGACATTAGCAAAGCTCAAGGAGGACAATATGATGATTAATCACTTGAGAAATTAAAGTGATATCGGTATATGTTTTTTTAGTCAAACAACTTATTTTTGTTTTCATGGTGACATATTTCATGGTTTGGAAGTTTCCTAGTTTTCTTGATAAGGGATATCAGAAGCTTCATGTACATAATCTTGAACAAAAGAACATTAGGACTTGAAGAATGTGCTCTTTGGATGCTTACATGAAGTGGTTTAGAGCTTTAACTTTCATATACTCTGCCATTAAAACCCTTTCGGGTTTACTGTACCGATTTAGTCTCCTTCAATCGATCAAGTTTTTAGCATCAATCGTGTGGGTTAAGATATCTCCAAATAGTTTTGTTGCTAGATTGTACCCAGCTTCTGGAAAACATAGTCTTGTTGCTAGATTGTAAGAATGTATCTTCACATGTCCTAATTATGAGCAAGGATTGAAGATTTTAATACTAGAAAGTGCAAATTTATAAGATATTGATATTTTAGACGATTATTTAAGATTCGTCAAAATATTTTCACGTGTGCAAATTATGAGCATGGATTGAAGCATTGTTCTTACTAGCGTATTTTTTTATAATAAAAGTGATATTGATGTTTACTAGAGTATTTTTTTAAGCTTTGTAATAATATATTCACTCGTGCAATTTATGAACAAATATTGAAGCTTTGATCTTACAAGTGCATTTTTTACACTAAAAGTACAAAAATATGAGATATTTATGTTTAATAAATAATTATTTAAGTTTTGTAGGAATATATTTCACGCATGCAAATTATGAGCAATGATAAAAAGCTTTGATTTTACTAGTGTATTTTTTATACTAGAAATGGAAAAATATGAGATATTGATATTTAATAGATGATTATTTTAGTTTTGTTAGAATATCTTTACGCATTAAAATTATGAGCAATGATTTAAGCATTGCTCTTACTAGCGTATTTTTATACTAGAAGTGCAAAAATATGAGATATTGATGTTTAATAAAGGAGTATTTAAGTTATGTATGGATATCATCACTCATGCAAATTATGAGCAAAAATTGAAGCTTTTATCTTACTAGCATATTTTTATACTAGAAGTGGGAAATATTCATGTTTAATAGACGATTATTTAAGTTTTATAAGAATATCTTTACGTGTGCAAATTATTAGCAAAGATTGAAGCTTTGATCTTACTAGCGTACTTTTTATACAATAAATGCAAAAATAAGAGATATTGATGTTTAATAGACAAAATCAATGAGGGTGATCCAGCGGTAAGGGCTTAGCCTTTAGGACGAGAAGTGGCTAGAGATCTTGGGTTCGAACCCTGGGAGAAAATTAGAAAATTCCCTCATATTGACCCCGCGACGTCTCACCTGCCTTCCACTGGGCTAATAAAAACAAACACATTTTCTTATTCTTCTTTGTTGACAAGTTAAATGACGATCCTCACTTCTATGATACATATATGTAGTAGTGGAGGACAGCATACTTGGCGTTTATGAACGGCTACGCGTTCATTACGAATAACGATATTTAACCATCCACAACTATACAATGTATTAAGCATGCAAATTCTGAGCAAATATTAAAGCTTTGATCTTACAAGCATATTATTTATACTAGAAGTGCAATAATAGAAGATATTCATGTTATATACGATTATTTAAGTTTTTGTAAGAATATTATCGCCCGTATGGCAAATTCTGACTACAAATTGATGCTTTTATCACTTACAAAACTCCAGCATACTGTTTTTATAGTCTAAAAAAGTCTGCTCAACACATAGCACGCAGATATAAACGTGTATAATAAACTTATCATTTAAGTTTTTGTAAGAGTATCCTTCACATGACAAAGCGCAAATTATGAGGAGCAACGGACTACATACAGATTTCTAATTTCTCTACCACCCCTATAACCATTACTATAGTGTTTCTTTTCTTTTCTTATCTTATCATTAATACTACAAACGTTCAAAATTATAAGTATTAGATATTTAATAGACGATTAATTAAGTTTTTTTGTAAAAACATCTTTCACAGCGTAAGCAAATTATGGTTAAGATCATAGAACTTTTATCTTACTAAGCCGTATATTTTTTACCAAGAAGACGAAATAAGGAGATATTGATGTTTAATATACATTTATATATGTTTTTAAAAACATCTTCACGTGTGCAAATGTTGAAGCTTTGATCTTACTAGCGGATTCTTTATATTAAAAAAGTCCTAAAATATAGCAGATAATTGATGTTTAGTAGATGATTAATTAAGTTTTATAAGAATATCTTCATGCGTGCAAATTATGGGTAAGGATTAAAGCTTTTATATTATTAGCGTATTTATATACTACAAGTGTAAAAATATAAGATATGGATATTTAATAGATGATTATTTAAGTTTTGTAATAATATATTCACGCGTACAAATTATGAGTAAGGATTAAAACTTTGATCTTACAAGCATATTTTTTATATTAGAAGTGCAATAATAGAAGAATTTTCATTTTAACATACAGTATTATTTATTATGTTTTTGTAAGAATATCTTCAAAGCGTGCAAATCTATGTGGGGCGGCCCTCAACTAGATAAAGTCTCTTGAGATCTTCTACTGGAGCTGACATTTCTTTTTTATACTAGACGTGCAAAAATAGGATATATTGATATTTAATAGATGATTATTTAAGTTTTGTATGAATATTTTCGCGCGTGCAAATTACAAGCAAAAAATGATGCTTTTATCTTACTAGCATATTTTTTTATACTAAAAAGTGCTAACTTACGAGATATTGGTATATAATAAACGATTATTTATTGTTTAGTGAAGATGTATCATCACATGTGCATATATGAGCAAGGATTTAAAATTTTATTCTTGCTATGTATTTCTTATACTAGAAGTGCAAATAAATTTTGATATTAATAGATTAATTTATTTATGTTTATAAAAACAGCTTCAGGGGTGCAAATTTATGAGGCACGATGAAGAATTTCTCTTATAGCGTATTTGAGTATACTATACACAGTGCAAAATATGAGAATATTTGTTGTTTACATAGACATATGTTTTAAGTTTTGTAAGAATAGTCTACACTCGTGCAGCATCTTATGAGCAAATCTTACTGCTTGATCTTACTAAGGTTTTTTATACTAGAAACCGCAACTATGACAGATATTCATGTTAATAGACGATAATTACATGCTTTGCGTAAGATTTATATCTCACTATGTGCAAGTTCATCTGATCAAGGATTGTAACAGATTATGATCTTAATTGTGTAATTTTTTTGCGAACTAAGTCTGCAAAATTGAAAAAAATACTGTATCCTTAATAAACGATTATTAATTTATTGAAGTTTCTTAATGCCGTGCAAATTATGAAAGCAAGGATTGAATCAGTGCCACTATACTAGCGATATTCTTTTCATATAAGAAAGTGAATAAATCTAGAAGGCAAACAATTTACTATTTTTATTACACGATTGATTTAAGCTTTTTTAAACACAATATCTCCACACATGCAATACTAATGAGCAAGGCATTGAAGTCTATTTTATCTTACTAGCGTAATTCTTTTGTATAGAAGTGAGCATAACATGATATAATTTATGTCTAATAGGCGATTCATAAGTTTTGTAACAAACTCTATTCTCACATGTGCAAATTATGGAGAAGATTTAAGATTCTTGATCTTCTTCTCATCTTGTGCACTATTTACACTTTTATACTAGAAGACTGTCCAATAATAAAATATTGCGAATCTAAATAGACACGCACTTATTTTAAGTTTTTCTATATCTAGAGTATGCGTATCCATGCGTGCACATTATCTGAGCACATATCACTAAAGCATGCCTTACTACTGTTCATTTTCTATTTAAGAAAATGAAAAAAAGATTGAATACAAATTCATTATTTATTGACACGCTTTTCATTTCTTTTTTTTTTCACATATCTTCACCCATCAAACATTATGCAGCAAGGATTCGTAGCATTTTCTCAATACTACGCGCAACTTCTTTTTCGTACTAGAAAGAGCAAATTATTAGATTTTTTATGCTCTACAATAGGCGATATTTAAGTCTTTGTGTAAGAATATACTTTGACACGTGGCATATTCTAATGAGCATCTGGATTAAGATTTCTGATTCATACAAGGAATTTTTTATAACTAGAAGTGTCCAACTACACAAGTTTGAGATAGTATAGAGTATTTACATAGACGCTAACACTATCACTAAACTTTTAGTAAAACATCTTCACGCGTTGGCAAATTAATGGTTAAGGATTAAATCTTTTTATCTTACTAGCATGATTCTTTAACTAAACCGACACCAAAATGAAAGCAATATGAAGATCTGCTTCTAATAACGATTTTATTTATGTTTTAAGAATATCTTCACGTGTGCGAATATTGAAGATTTGATCTCGCG
Organism: Tanacetum coccineum; assembly: GCA_026074375.1. Classification (NCBI taxonomy): domain Eukaryota; kingdom Viridiplantae; phylum Streptophyta; class Magnoliopsida; order Asterales; family Asteraceae; genus Tanacetum; species Tanacetum coccineum. The sequence continues at coordinate 34,504 of BQNB010052774.1, read as the reverse complement.
ATACACGCGTATTTGTATACTTACGAAGTGATCAACAACATAGGAGAATTGAGGTTTAGCTACAATACAAATTATTTAAGTGTACATTCTTGTAAAAATATATTTTCACATGTGCAAATTATGAGCAAAGATTTAAGATTTGATCTTACTTGTGTATTTTTTGTACTAGAAGTGCAAAATGATAAAATATTCATATCTAATAGACGATTATTTAAGTTTTATGCTGAAGGTATCTTCCTGCTATACCAATTATTGTAGCAAGGTATTGAAAGCATGATGGCTCTTCTACTATACAATTCATTTTATACATCTAGTAAGTATGAATCATAATATAGGAAATATTCATGTTTATTACATGATTATTTAAGTTTTAAAAAAAAACCTTCACGCATGTAAATTATGAGCAAGGATTGAAGCATTTCTCTTACTCGCGTATTTTTTGCACTAAAAGTGCAAAAATATTAGATATTTATGTCTAATAGACAATTATTTAAGTTTTGTAGAATAGACTATGCGGACCAGCAACAAATTAATGAGCATAGGCTATGAAGATTTTAGTTACTATTTGTATCTTTATTATAACTAACACAGTGAAAAAAGAATGAGATTTTGATATTTTAATAGACGATTATTAAATTTGTAAAAATAACTTACGCGCGAAATATAGAGCAAACTTACAAAGCATTGCACTTACTACGTATTTTTTTATACTAATCGGTTGATAAAAAATCAGACTGATGTGATGATGTTTTAATAGACAATTATTTAAGTTGTAAAATATCCTTCACGCATGAAACATTCATGGTTAATTGGATTAAAGCTATTTAACATCACTAGCGTATTTTTTTTTACAGAAGTATCCAAAATTAAGGAGATATTGAGTTTAATAATGTTATTTAAGTTTCAAGGATATCTCACGTGGGCAAAATATTAAAGCTTAGATCTTATCTAGTCTTTACAAAATAGAATGTTTTATACTAGAAGTGCAAAAATAGGAGATATTGATGTTTAATAGACGATTATTTAAGTTTTGTAATAATATCTTCATGCATGCAAATTATGAGTAAGTATTTAAGGTTTTATATTATTAGCGTATTTTTAAAACACTAGAATCTGTAAAACAACAAAGAAATTGTATGTTAATCCCGATTCTTCTTGAGTTCTATGAGTAACAGAAATTTTCTTCACGCATGCAAATTATGAGCAAATATTGAAGTTTGATCTTACAAGCTTATTTTTTATACTAAAAGTGCAATAATATAATATATTCATGTTTAACATACGATTATTTAAGTTTAGTAAGAATATCTTCACGCGTACAAATTATGTGCAAGGATTGAAGCTTTGATCTTACTAGCGTATTTTTTATACTAGAAGTGCAAAAATAGAAGATATTGATATTTAATAGATGATTGTTTAAGTTTCTTGCATAATGACACTATTTTATCGCGCGGCAAATTACACAGCCAAAAAAATTGAGCGTGCTTTATCTTACTTCAGCATATAGAATGTGATACACTTAAAAAGTGCTAAAATTACGAGATGCATGTGGAGTCTAATAAACGATCTTATTTAGTCTTTTTGTAAGAATCTGTATGTTCAACATGTGGCAAATTATGAGCAACAGACTTAAGAACTTTCTTATCTTACTAGTGTATTTCTCATACTAGAATGGAAAAATTAGAGCAGATATTGACTCTACATTTAAATAGACATTATATTATAGTTTTGTACAAAAACATCTTCACTTGCTTACACAAATTATTGAGCAACGTTTGAAGAATTTTCTCTCTTACTAGCTGTATTTTTAGAGTACCACTAAAGTGCAAAAATATAAAGATATTCTTGTTGGTTACAAGTAGCGAAATATCTTTAAGTTTTTATGCTTCAAAATATATTCATCTTAGTACAAATTAGGAGCAATTCTTATATAGCTTTTAGAGCTCACTAGCTAGTACTGTTTTATAGCTAAAAGACATAAAACAATAAAGAGATATTAATTTTAATAGACCGAATTATCATAAGTTTTCTGTTAATAATATATCTCACATGATGCGCAAATTATGAGCAAGGATTGAAGATCCGATCTTACTTGTATATATTTTATACAATAAAGAAGACTGTAAAATGATAAGATAGTGATATCTTAATAGAACGATATTTAAGTTTTGTAAAAGTATCACACACACGTGCCTAAATTAATGAGACAAGGATTGATGCATTGCTCTTACTAGGGTATTTTTTATACTATAGGTGCAAAAATAGGAAATATTCATGTTTATTACATGATTATTTATGTTTTGTAAAAGTATCTTCACGCGTGCAAATTATTATAGCAGATATTAAAGCATAGCTCTTAACGAGCGTATTTTTTTATACTAAAGTGCACAAATATTAGTCTATTCATGTGAGTTAATAGAACAAATTATTGTAAGTTTTGTAAGAATAACTCACACGAGTAAATTATACTCATCAACTAGAGCTGAAGAATTAATCTACTATTGTATTTTTACGCGCACACTAGAGTGAACTCAACTATATGAATATTGATATTTATATTAGACATTATTTAAATTTTGTACAAATACAGTCTCGCACTGAGTGGCAAACATTACTGTGAGGCAAATATTGAAGTCATTGTTCGTTACTAGCGCATTTCATTATGACGCATAAAAGTGAAAAATCTGGTATATTGATAGTGTAATAACGATTATTTAAGTTTAACAAATATCTTCACACGTGCAAATTACGGGGTCTTAAATATTAAAGCTTTTAATCGTTTACTCAGCAAAATTATTATAACACAGCCTGGATTCGCCACAAAGCTGTGTTTACCTTTTTTTTTTTAACAAAACTCGATGAACTCCTTCCTTCCTAAATTAGACTAGACGACTAGCGCTCAAGTCGCCCAAATTAAAATGTTAAGTGTCACATGTCTGTACTTTTTGTGTAAGTTACTTTTAATATTTTTCATATGTTAATTTGGGTGATCTGCATATGTACTTTGGGCGGTTGTCTTTTACCAAAAAAAAAGTCAAACAAAAAAATTAATTTTATAATCAAGTGGTCTATACAAAAACAAAATTTGAGTGACTGAAGGCATATATAGTTTCTGCGAATTTAAAAGTAAACTTTATCTTTTTTTTATAAATGGATATTTGTGTAATCGGTATCGATATGTTTGCTTTGAGCGACTGACTGCATTTGTATTGTGGTATGTTTGCTTTGAGCGACTGACTGCATTTGTATTATGGGCGACTTTTATCTTTTTACAAAATAGTACAATTTATTTAAAATACCCCACTTAAATTAAAAGAGTATCCAAATAATACAATTTATTTTTCTCTTTTCTTTGTGACTGGATGATGTCGTCTGTCGTAAAAATCAATCTTCTTTCTGAATCTATTATAAGGCAATTCAACATCATGCTATTATTAATTCATGGAATGCAAATCAGAAATGTTGCTTTTTAACATAGTTCTAACACAGAAAATGAGGAAGGTAGCACTTAAAATTAATTGACAAGTACACATACCCAAATGTGTAAGAAATATCAAAATCTGTAGAACAATTATAACTAATAACACCGGCCACCCGGGAATAGTCATTGACATCAACCTAAGTAGCGTCTGGGTTCTCAACCATTTTCAAGTCTCCGTCGGTTTCTTTATTTTCTTGAATGAAAGGATTCGGATCAGAAGTAGATGTACCATTACACGTGACTAAAACCTCGTCCTCTCCAACCGCCACTTCATTATCATTGCTGATATTACTGCCATTGGGATGTTCCATTCAAGTTTACCTCATCCAGCATCGCAGAAGCTCAAGTGGCACTATTAGGTGCATTGTCCTCTATGTTGTCTTGAAAAGCAAACCAATTTGAATTCGTAAACAAACTGCCCTGATCATCACCTAGCCTAAGAGACAATATGACGACTTCAGCAGATTCATCACCAAAGTAACCATCCTGCATATTGCATACCATTGATTTATTCATATAAAGAATAAAATAGTAACACAAACAATAACATAAAAAAAGTTTGCACTAAGAATTATAGTAAATTAGAGAAATCGTTGCCGTGGTTTGGTCATTTTCATCGAACCGGAGTTAAAAATTATATTGATCAGTTGTGTCATTTTCTTCGGGCAATAACGGGAATGAAAAATCAACACTAGAAATCCCGTTTGAATAAGTAACATGCTCGTTCCGACCCTTCACCTATTAGTAATATATCCGTCTCTACTTTTCGTAATAACTTCTATCTTCCGAAGAGAGATATATAGCACCGGAAAATTGTTCGGGCAAAAGCACCCGAAACTGACGGGGAAAATCGAAACCCGAACCGATTGAGTCGGGTTCGGGGGCGGGTTGGCGGGTTCAGATGCGGGTTCGGGTATTGATAAATTTTTTTAGCCGGGTAAGGGTTCGGAGACGGGTTCTAGTAATACCCGCCCCGATTACCCGTACTGTACCCATATCCGTTTACCCGAATTCGTACCCGCTTTATTGTTATTATAACTACCTAAAGTATATATATTATTACATATAATTTCTTCCATTGTAATTATTATATAACTATTTCTATTATTTAACACATTTGAATGTTGTACATGAATTATTCGAAAGCGCTAAATCGTCTGATACGGTATTTGTTTTCTTTAACTTTTAAAATTTTTGAATACATGAGGGTGTTTTGCTTTATTTTCTCGATAAATTTTAGTGTGACTTAATCTTGATACCCGTCATTTTCTATAAAATATTCAATTGGGAATACCCCCGATACCCGCGGGGAAACCCGAAAAACTGATGGATAATATTAACCAGGTACCCAACGGGTAATGGGGCGGGTACGGATGTGGATATTATAAACGGGTGCGGGTACGGGTACACTAAAACCCTCCCCGAACCTGACCCGTTGCCATCCCTAGATATGTCACCTTGCAATAGCTGTTAGTAACCACTCCAGCAGCCACAATGTTTCTCAGCGTAGGGTTGATCAGGGGGCATCTCCAGACCTAGCTCCTTTCCTAACGATTCCAGAAAGTCACCAGCCACTATACGAGTTATAGCTGTGTTGGCGACTTTTGTTTTCGTTGTCGGGTCATTGACCCATTACACTGTCTGCCCGTTTTAAGATATATACGAACCTGAAAGAGGAAAAAGAGAATGAGATTCATGAGGAGATGATGACAACCAAACAGCTCTTTTGCCATAAAACTTTTTATAATGACAACCATGGCCCATATATAGAGATGCCCCATGTAGACGACAAATATAAAGCCACCAATCATCCAAAAAATTGAATACGCATGGATCAACATTGACCTGTACTTATTTTGATCATTTACGAGCAACTGTTTTCCATTTGGTTGTCCTGCATCTGCTGGAACCTAACTTGGTTTTTAACAGATGATAAGTTCATCGAACCACAACTCTCCATTACAACAACTTTCTACTAAATATTTCTAGGTGGAATTTCTTAGCGTATCCGCTTAATCAATAAATATAATTTTGAAGGTAAATCTACTAGGTGGAATGTATACAAAAACCTCCTATTATAGATGAAAAATTGAAGGGGGACATTGCGCAGTCTTTCCGTTGCATTTTACATAGAGGTTGTTTTCATGTGCATATATAGATTTTCTACTAAGGATCATAAAAGAGGTTAACTAGATGGTTTTACATGCATAGACTAAGCATTTTAATAGCCAATGAACAGCTAGCCTTAACTACTAGAATGAATATGCGACTATACCATTAGACAACTACAGTTACATGGTGTTCGACCTCCATTGCGAGCCGCATCCGCCATCGAATCCGCCCAGCAACGGAGTAACTTACGCACACCGTAACATTCACCTTTGTCATGGTCCCGCATCCAAATAACGAATCTTAATGTAAAGACAAGCCTAAACTAACATTATACACAGAGACAACCAGTCAAATATAGATTTAATCAAACGGGTTAAGCCGAATCAAATACGAAATACATATACGAGGAACTATCTCGTGTCAATGTTCATACAGAAAAAATAATGTATAGAGCAGTTTACTTAAAGTTGGTTAACAAGTATTGTTATTCAATCACAACATTGGCATAAATTAGAACCAAAATATTGGTTAATGAAGATCTCACACACACTTCGACTCGGTTTAAACGAGCTCAATAGCAAAAGTGCGTCAGGTTCAGTTGGGTCAAACCATAACCTACATCTTTACTTAAAAAGGAAGGGTATTAGTTGTTAAAAGTGAACACGAATGAATATTGTTTGTCAGGTATGTTTGTTAATCTTTCATTATCTTAAAAACCAACCGATATTAAGAAAGAAAAAGAAGACATAACTGATGAAGCTATGATTTCAATCAATTGAGGTCATTACCAACTTTTAAAGTAGTATATGTCTTATATAAATAGAACTTTAACCTAACATTAAGCTTATTCAAACAAAGAAACCACACGAGTATATATCAATAAGAACACACCACACTGAATGAGTCTTGCGTACATATAAAGATGCCTAAGTTCACACTAGCCCATCAGGGACCTCTGAAATGGGAAGGTCAGTATTAGTAGTAGCTTGCATACAAATATGACTAGATAATAATCCATGCCGAATTAATAAATGCCATATAGAAAGCACATACTTGGTTTTGCAATCGCGCACTCTGTATTCTTTGGCAACTTAAGAAGTTCTTCTAGTACCTGGAAACAAGGATCACATTAAATTAGTTGCGAATCAACGAAAAAAGATCATAAATGAAGCACATATTTACTTCACTAGATTAGCATTTATATAATGTTCTAAACCAAATTGCATCATATTCCAAACACTTTTATCCATACTGATCTTTTTGCTGGAGTAGGGCCAGCAATATTGATCTCTTACAACCATGGGTAGAGGATTCCTAAAGAAAATCTCTCCTCTAACAAATTCCAAATCTCATCACGCGGTGATAACGAGCTCAAAGGCACTGAATGAAAAACTCTTTGAGGTGGCTTAGAGTTATTCGTTACATTTCTTAAGGATAAATGAATGGGGGCACGTTATCACATCACACAAATAGAACAAATATTAATCGTTTACCGTTGACTAAACATAATCAAGTTGTCCTTATCTATAGTATAAATAAAACCAATCTAGTAGAGTTTATAAAGTTAAAATGTGTAAAACATTTACATGGAGACAAATTACCAACCACGTCACAACATAAATGATTATGTGAACAAACAGGAATGTTGAGGTGGGCATCGTGAAGTAACCACAACAATGTGTGGTACGTTGAAGCATGAAACTATACTAGAGGCCAATTGTTCGATGATAAAATTCTGATGGAAATAAAGCATCTGATTGCAAGAAGAAAGAAGCAATAATCTCTTTGAATCTCAGCTAGTGCAGATTTTCCTCATATCCTTTGATAACTCCAAACATCCTGAGAACAACCTGGTTTAACCATAGCTCGTACTTAACCAAGTATTCGCTCACGTCGGCGCGTAATCATAAATAACTAAATAACACTAAGCTAATTATATGAATATATAGTAACCCTACTATAACAAAAACTGTACGAACACTATAAAAATACACTAACATCAATATGTATAAAAAATTAACAACCTGAAGAGTAAGAATATGATATGATAAATTATGTTGCAAAGACCGAGCGAATCTCACGGCAGAATCAACCAATTTACAGTTATAACAGTTAATTATGAAAAAAAAACATTTTTGATGCTGATGATCATGATAAGTGATGATCAGGATCATGATTATCAGTGAATGATAGGACAACGGTGGTAACCAAACTAATAAGGCCAATGAACAAGTGATATAGAAAATAAAGAAAGGTACCTATCTTGTGCAGAGTAGGTAAGCACCTTCCCATTGACATCATCAAACTCCACAAATCCAGGCCACTTCAATGACAGACTCAAAAAGCGGAAAACTTGCATCTGGTTGGCCTCTTTGTATGTATCTATCATAGCAAATAAGTTCGATAATAAAAATATTTAGAAGTGCTACTTATAATAAAGTATATGAAGGCATAACATTTTAAATATGTTACTCCGTATTAGCTTCGAATTCGTTCACTTGCATGAAGAAACAAAAATTAGGATTTCAGGTATAATATTATGTAAAACATACCTTTACCTTTGATGTACCAGTTACAAATTGAAGTAACCTTGCTCTATCTTCCTTCTTAAAGGCTTTAACAACCTCCCACAACCACGTAACGGCATTGGAAGCTGCTGTGTAGCCACTAATTGAAGTAATCTTGCAAAATTCAGTGTTGGCCTGCAAATCATTCACTACAAAGAAGAATGCATGAGTGAAGTTGAAATACAAAAAACAATATCAGGTTTTAGGTGATCATTAGCAAACTCACAATTGATTTCTGGAAGCCCATTGTTTAGCAGCTCGAGTTCTTTATCATTAAAAATAGAGATGAGTTCCCGCGGTATTAGTTCACTAAAGCTCTCCAAGAAGGAGTTGAATTTAAGTCACGAATCGCACTATGTCCTTATAACCAACAAGATCCACATACTCTTGTTTTGTTTCTTCTGTGACTCTTATATTCCCACCACCAGGTTTGGCTCATAATCAGATACCTTTCCAATGACCAAGAAACAAAAAATAACCATTAGTACCACCAGAAAGTAAACGTATCTAATCTAGCTAATTTCAATGCTTCACCAAGTGATGAAATGTTGCATACATACCTTTGTTTTCTCGTAGAGGATGTACTTTTCTTCATCCGCATCCATGCTAAATGTCAGATCAGGTATATCACTTACGTCATTCTGATGCAAAAAGTCCAATGATCAACAAACCATAGTAAAAGTGATATCATGGTTATAAAATACTATGGAATTTAGCTTTACACACGCACTCACCTCCAACATCCACTTCAAGTTCTTGTGGCAACAGCCTCTATATCAATGATATGATCACCTAAAAACCAAGAATGGTGCCTTATAGAAGACCTGGTGAAGTAAACATACCAAGAGTTCCCATCAAAGAGAGCTTTACAACCTTATAAGAAAGAATATAAAATCTTTGTATTCAATACGAGTACACACAATAAGGATAATAAGATTTATATATAGAAAGAAAGTTGACAAGAAATTACCACACGACCTACAATTTGAAGTAAGAAAGATGTTCAGTCTGATAAACCGAATTAGGGTTTGGTTAGAAGGTCGCATTGTTTCCACCAGTAGTGAAAAATAATGATCCCTTGTCTAATATGACACTGGACAAAATTTGATACCACTCCCTTGCACTAAACCACTCCAGCAACTAACCCTGCTATTACCTCAGAAAATGACTTTTAAGCCCCTCATTCATTCACTTGTATAGTATCGCAACCAAAAACCTGATTATGTAATCTACTATAACATTATCCTTGCGAACATGAGCCCGAGTGGACCTGCTAAAAGTTGCTCATGCTGCTTCCTGATTCTTTAACGGAAATAAGACCTTTTGTTATCAAAGTCCATTAACTTACGCGCTTTTAGCAATATCGAAAGAGACTTTTCCAACAAGCCGAGATCTTGTCTAACAAAAGCATTTAGAAGCCGGCTATGATTCTCAATAAACTTAGGAAATGTCACTGTGCCCTGAGTAGTTTGACTTTGGGACAAACTTGTGATTGACTGTTTGATTTTACTTTCTGTTGCACAAGAATTATCTTACTGTAAAAGCGAACGGTTTTCTTGGAGCTTATCACACAAAACCATGAAAGCCTCAATAAAAGGCAATAACCTCTGAGTTCCAAGAGGAAGTGGAGGATCACCTACATTCGCCTTAACAACTGAAGATAAAGATCCTTGTCCCAGCTGTGACTCAGTGACACCTATACACTCACTCAATTCTTGCCACAAGGGTTCAAGTGACACGTGTAATTTCCACATTGTGATGTGCTCCTGATTTCCATCACTCTCCACACCCTTAGACTTATTACTATTGACTAATGTGAGAGAGTTAAGTGTGCAGTATTCTTAGAACAGAAAAGCCTGCCATTAATCCAGTGCTAAGACCAAGCATCTGTGTATTTCTGAGTGTAATGAGTTCTTGGACAGCTTTACTACTCAGGCAACGAGCTAAATCTGAAAGCTCCACAATAAAGAACTTCCTATGTGAGGGAACAATCAATGCTAACTTCTTCAGCACCTCCCCAGTGAGCGTATAAACTTTATCAGAAAGCCTAGTAAAAAGGTTACAAAAAATACTAATTTTCAGCAATCTCCATGATAACTACTACAGTAGATAATTAGATGGTAAAATGTGTAATAGAAAAGTACACCGATCAAAAAATAAGGCAGCAGTAAACTTAATATGCTTTAAGCTACTGGATCAAACTATTACCCCTCGTTCCCAAGAAGGCTGTAGAGATTTTATAGATGGTCAGCCAAAGCAGGAGGCCAGGCTGCTGCTATACACAGACTCCATACCTATAGAATTATCACCCAATGGTGTTGGCGGTACGCCAGAGTATACATGATTATGGGGAAGAACAGGAGCATCAAACATATTAGATGGTGCCACAACAATATTCTAACCAGACAATGATTTTAAATTGCGATATGAGGTGCCTCGTGATAAACGTGTTGAACCCAAATCACCAGACTGCGATGGTCTTGATAGAAGAGGATGCTGGAAACCATTTCCCTCTGTACCAGATGTCTCAATGGATGTTCCATTCTGTTGACGTCGACGATCAGAGCCTAGAGGTCTCCCAACACCAAAAAAGTTATGAGTATTTACCCTCTCAACAGGCTCGACAGCCATGCCAATAAGTCCTTTAGCAATTCCTAGCTGCCCATGTACCTGTATATGATCTAAACGGTCAACAGACTCCCTTCATCTCACCTCAATAACACAATTTTCACGTGTGAAGAAAAATATCTCCTATATTTTCACGTGTGAAGAAAAATATCTCCTATATTTTCACATGTGAAGATATTCTTACTAAACTTTTCACGCACAAAGATATTGTTACTATATTAAATAGTCATCTATTAAACATCAATATCTCCTAACCGGATGCCATAATCAACGCCGGAGATTAAGATAAAAACCATAACCGGATGCTTAATTTCAACTAAAATAATAACCTCTAATATTTTCCACAGCGGTGAAGAAAAATATCTCCTTATAATTTCCCCACAAAAAATAACATCCAACATTTTCACGGCGAGAATAAAAATAATCACCTATATTTTCACCGTGATGAGAAAAATAAGTCTCCTAATATTTCCAACACTGAAGAAAAATATCTCCTATATTTTCACAATCCCAATTTTCATCCAAACGTGTGAAAAGAAAATAATATCTTCTATTTATTCACAATTTTCCAACACAATGAAGATATTCTATCACACTAAAACATTTCAACAACACAGCAAACGAAGATAATTGTCACATATAATTAAATAGTCCTCACTTTATTAAACAGAAATCAAATTATCTCCTATAACATGACGCCATAGAAGTCAAAAAGCCAAAAACAAAAAACAACAAAAAACTTGCGTCCAAGGAAATTTAAAATTAAAAAAAACAAAAAACCCGCAAAAATTAAGATAAAAACCATAACCGGATGCTTAATTTCAACTAAAATCGAGACAAAAAGGCAACATATCTAAAACAATCAATTACATAGAGCATCATATAGCATCTTAACATGTGACACAATAGATACATAATACAAACACATATTTTATAATTACAAATAGTAAAAAACAGTAATATTATTAATTAGTTGAAAATTAGTACCAATATTGACATTCGAATCCACATTAGCACATAGTTTCATATGATTTTCGGTTAAAGGTTGATTAACAGATGAATTCATCATTAAAACTATACGAAGTTACATTTACAAAAACGGTTAATTGTGGAGATTATTTGGTTTTTAATAAAGATGAACGTGATAATGATGGGTATGATTGATTATCGATGGAGGAAGGTGGATGATCGCGATGATTACGATGGTGGATTGAAAGATGGTGATTGGATGATTTTGGTGGTGGCGATAGAGGATGGTTACCAATTGAAGGTGTGCTAATGAAGCATGAGAGAGTATTCGTGAGTTTCACACTAGATGTGTGTGTTTTTTATATTTTATACAAGCAGTGAATGACAAAAATACCCTTGCCAATATATTTAATGTAAATGGTAAATTAATGTAAGCCTTTAGATTGGAAAAAGGAGGGGATAATGGAAGGCTAGGATGACTTCTTTCCTTCTCACAAAAATTAGCCTTCTCATTTGAACGCGCCCCTATATATATATATATAGAGAGAGAGAGAGAGATGGGATCATGAGAAAACCTAATTTCGGTGGAAAACCCAGAAAACCCATAAAAACTAAACAAATGCCCTAAAAAAATCAAACAGATGCCCTAATTTTTTCAGGCTAAAAATTGTTTTTTCAGGCAAATATGGCCTCGATTTACTCTCTGTAAAAACCAAAAAAAACCAAACAGATGTCCTAAAAAACTAAACAGATGCCCTAAAAAAATTTTTATATAGCCTGAAAAAATTAGGGCATCTGTTTGGTTTTTGAGTTTTTTACAGACATTATAACGAGGCCATATTTTCCTGAAAAACCAATTTTTAGTCTGAAAACATTAGGGCACCTGTTTGGTTTTCTTAAGGCATTTGTTTGATTTTCTGAGTTTTCTGGGTTTTCTAGCAAAATATGGTTTTCCCTAGAACCCATCCATATATATATATATATATATATATATATATATATATATATATATATATATATATATATATATATATATATATATATATATATATTATTTACATAATTATCTTTATTACCTTAAGTTTTCATAAAAACCTAAGCTAATTTAGATAAACCTTTTTACATAAACGCAACCTACTAAACCTTCTAAAAATAACTTTTCATTTTACATTCCACTTTCTATATTTAGAAAGTCTACCCTAATTCGCCAAATTTCACTCACTTAACTTATTTCCAAGATAATACATTTCTCAAAACCGCTTAATACAAAATCATCTAACTATTGATGTAGCAAAGCATGCTAAACGTCATTACTTTTCCATTATCACTATTTGTGAACAAATATAATACTCATCACTAAACACAACCGCACTCAAAATGAGATGATCATACACCTCAAAACTATATCATACACCTATTCAAACCACTTAGCACAGATAAATAACACATAGTACACAAGAAAATCACACAAATGAACTCTTAGCCATTACTCAAGGTATCACTAATCCTGATTAAATCACGAATGTCACACCTAAAACCCTAAACCTTAAACCCCTAACCACTAGGTATAATATCACAAGTGATGTATACATAAAATTTAAAACCTATACCAAAAACCATAAACCCATAACCACTAAACTCTATACCAAAAACCCTAAAATTCTAACCACTAAACTCTATACCAAAAACCCAAAACCCGTAACCATTAAACCCTAAACACCTAACCATTAAACCCTATACCAAAATTCTAAACACCTAACCACTAAACCTTATACCATAATCCGTAAACCTCCCACATAACCACTAAAACCTATACTAAAAACCTTAGACCCCTAACCACAAAACCCTATACCAAAAACCTTAAACCCCTAACCACTAGGTATAATATCACAAATGAAATATACATTAACTTTAAAATATATACCAAAAAATCATAAACCGCTAACCATTAAAACCTATACTAAAAACCCAAAATACCTAACCACTAGATATAATACCTAACCACTAGGTATAATATCACAAGTGATATATACATAAACTTTAAAATCTTTATGAAAAACCCTAAACCCTATACTAAAAATCCAAAACCCTATACCAAAAATCCTAAACCCCTAACCACTAGGTATAATATCATAAGTGATATATACTAAACCTAATACAAAAAACCTAAACCCTTAACCCCTAAACCCTATACCAAAAAACCTAAACACCTAACCACTAAACCCTATGCCAATAACCCTAAACCCCCTCACTGACGACTAATCCCTATACCAAAAACTTCAAACCCCTAACCACTAAACCCTATACCAAAAACCCTAAACCCTTAACCACTAGGAATAATATCCCAAGTGATATATACATAAAATTTAAAATATATACCAAAAACCCTAAACCCCTAACCAATACCCTATACCAAAAACCTAAACCTCAAACCACTATGTGTTATATCTGCTGTCCCACCGCAGCCAACACCACCACCTCCACACTTACGCAACCATCACCATCGTCATCATACAACCATCACTCGCACCATCAAGGGTGCGGCGGGTTGGTTTTGATTTTTAAACCACAAGGGGTGTTTACTCTCTTGGACAAACCCAACCCAAGGAACGTGTGTGGTTTGGGTGGTAAACAAAAAGGGTGCGGGTTGGTGTTAACCACCACGAAGGGTGTGGGCTTGCTTGGCTGCGAACACAGCCGGGGGAAAAGGGGTGTCGAGATAAGGTTTTTGGTTTTCCCCACACATAAAGTGGCGTGTGGTAATAAACTAACCACACAAGGGGTGTTTGTTTGGTTGTTGTTATAAACAACTAGGGGTGTATGATGGTTCGGTGAACAAGAAAAACCCCACCGAAGGGGTGTTTGTCTCGGTGACAGCCACTCACAGCGAGGGAGTATTTGTTTGGTTCGTGTCACAGCCGGGGTCTCAGCCGGCATGGGTGCGTTGGGTTGTAGTTTGCACCAACGAGGGGTGCGTTTTGGGTTGTAAAACAGCCAAGGGGGGGAGGGTTCGAGTTAGGTTTAACAGCCGGGTCGGGCTGTGGGACCAGCCGGGGGGGGGGGGGGTTGGGTTGTCGGGTTTGGTATTTGCAACAAGAAACGGGTGCGTTTTGGTTATGCAAAATAGCCCAAGGGGGGGGGCGTTTGTCGTGGGTTCACAGCCGGGTATAACCGGGTCGGGTTTGACAGCGGGGTCAGCCCGAGGGTGGGTTTGTTTGGGTCTATTAACACAAAAGGGCGTGTTTGGTTTGATTGGTAAAACAGCCGAGGGCAGGTTGGGTGGCTGTCAAAAACAGCGGGTGTGATTGGTTTGGCTCGGGACACCGGGGCAAAGGGGTTGTCGGGTAGAGGCAAACAACCCAAGGGTGCGTTTGGCATAAGGGAAACAACAAAAGGGGTGTTTGGTTGGCTGCCATCACCACACGGGTGTGTTTGGCAGCCACCGCCATCCCCTAGGGTGCGTTTGGATTTGAGTTTACTAAAAACAAGGGTGCGTTTGGCTTAACAGCCACGCACAAGGGTGCGTTTGGCTGTCCATCAGCCGGGGTGCGTCGAGTTGTGTGTTGACACCGAAATAAAGTCGTAGTCGAGATCGTTGCAGATTCAGTGTGATTTAATTGGATTAATTGATCGTGGTCTTTAATCAATGTGAGTTTCATAGCCTCGCTTTTCAATATTTTGAATGCTTTATAACCCGCGAGGGGGATACATGCTTGTCTACAAATTCTTATACTTACTCGGTTATCTTATAACAATGTGATTGTTTTAAGGGATTTTGATCAAGGTGAGTTTATAGCCCCATGTTTTACTAGTTTTACATATATTTTTGGGGTGAGAACATGCTTGTTTACAAATGCATTTACATGATTGATTACAAATTGGTTTACATACTTATTTGCATAGCTCGCTATGGGATACATTATTTGACTTCATTTTTGGTCACAAATGCATACTTTACATTTGAAATGATTTCGGATTAGCTTAGGCTGATTGAACTGATAACAACAAAATTACTGCCCGGGTGTTCTTGGAGGGGACACCGGTAACGGGAGTACATATTTTTACATTATTTGATGTTTATGATCTTATATTGAATATAGCATATCCATCAAAATAGTTACGACTCATGAGATACTTGTAAAGGTGTGTATCTTTTATATTTTATTATATGTGACAAGCTATTCGGTCAGTGTTCTTATATGAGAACTTAACCAAAAAAAGGCATCTAATCTAACGTGGTTTTGTTCATTTAAAGTACATGTTGTGTTTGTTTTTTTTTACCATTGGTTATGGTAACATGCATGGCGGCGCTTAACCATAAAAGACTGTGTTCTTGAGTTTTGTTTATTAAAGAAAAAAATGGAAAGGAAGGAAAACTAAAAAGATTTGTCTTCTGTAGATTATACCTTTATATTAAAAGGCGGAATTGTTGCCTTAAATGCATTGAATGCACGACCCGACCCGACTCGGATTTTTTTGGGTCGTAGTACAGGTACGTAGGGTACGTGTTATCATCGGTAGATAAAAACCAAAAAAAAAACACACAGCTGTACACATACACATCTCTTCTCTCTCACACTCCTGTCTCGATCTTTCTTGCTTTCTCTCTAAATCAGATCTCATAGATGATAATATGGTTCGTCTTTGCTTCTAAGGGTTTTAAAACATATGGTCTGCTTTTTTGTTGCTAAGTTGAAATCTAATGGAGTTGGTTTTGATGGCGGTCTTTTCTTTGTTACTGTAATAAGAGATGAGCCAGGGGTTGTTTGGTGACGATGGTTTCAGTAGTGGAATTATTATTGGGTATTTCATGCAAGATAATTTTAGGACTCTTTTTGGCCATTATTACAACTTGGAAATAGAAAATGGTATATTGTTTTAAAACTGCTTATTTCAATGTCATTATGTTAATTGTTACTAGTATTGATTTCATGATCTTTATTAGGTTTATGTTTTTTTTATGTTTCTAAAAAGGGTTGTTTGGCTTTATTTGTGATTAAAAGTGTTTTTTGATTAGATACCAGTGAGATGTGATATTGATGCCCAGATTGTTATTGTTACCGCTTAGAATTACGATTTATGGTTCTGACTTACTTATACTTTCAGCTTATGCTCCTTCGATGCCACCACTCCTTTCGTTGCTGCTATCTATGGCGCGTACGAAGATAGTGACGGGCGCGTGACAATGGTGATAGGCTCATAGGTTTTAAAATAAGCCAACGGGTTAAAATTGAGCCGTATCTTGGCGGGGCAGCAAAAGAACATGTTTGCAGCCATGGCGGCTCGATGTCTCGTCTAAAAAACCCGGGTCGGCTCGGTTCGTGCATTCAATGCATTTAAGGCAGCAATCCTTCCTTTTAATATAAAGTTATAATTGTGGTGATATCAATTGTGAACGTCAATGTATAATCTGATCCTTGGATATAAGGCACGTTCTGTGAGAAAGGGATGCGATAAGAATCATAGTGATAGCTATTGTGATTGGTTGTCATCAGCTTGAATGACTTGGATAACATGACATTATGTATATGCATTGTGGCAGGGCAAGTTTTTTAGACTCGCAGCCATGCTGCATTTTCGATCACTTTCTATTTCATAAGAATTGTGGTGATATCAAATATGAAAGGCTATGTATAATCTGAGCCTTGGATATAAGGCACGTTCTGTGTCATAACCATGGTGCATTTTTGATCAGTTTCTATTTCATGAGAATTTGTGAAAGGCTATGATGAATCTGAAAGGCTACCAAAAAAGCAAGAATATCCACAGGTTGGTGTGGCAACGTATTGCGTTTACAACCATGGCTGGCATCTTGTGTCTTTCGTTATTTGCCTACCTGAGCCTCCTGTACAATCACGTCGCCAATCCTTATCTTTGCGATGTTAGGTAAACATGGCAAGATTGCTGCCTTAAATGTATTGAATGCAAAAACTGCCCTACCCATGTTTTTTTGGGTCATAGTATAATGTCCTGGTTACCCATTATATTCCATCATTGACACGTACATGGGGTACGTGTTACCATCAATAAATAATGCCTTAAATGCATTGAATGCAAAAACTGACCCGACTAGTGTTTTTTGGGTCGTATTCCATCAATGCCACGTACGTAGGGTACGTGTTACCATCAGTAAATAAAAACAGAAAAACACACACTTGTACACATACACTTTTTTATCGGTATGATTTTTGGGAAAAAAAGATAAAAAAGAAAATGAGGATGCCGACCTACATTTGGCTTCGCTTATAAACACAAATATGGGCTGTGATGAGTCTTCGGAGACGGGGTGTTAAAACTAAGATTCTCCGCATCTTGGCGGCGTAAGTTACTACACTTGCAACCATGGCGGACGTATCCTTTTTTTCAGTCCCTTGCCTGTCTGAGCCTGTAAAACAATTTGGTCGACACACCTTAAAAAACATAACGACGTTGGTTTTTTGATGAGCAAGTTTTGGGATGCAAATCAGTTAGTTATTTCAAACATCGTGTGTATAACTTTTATTTTCTCATTAAGTGTATTTTGACTTTTTTACTTTTGTTTTAGTTTTGGATTGGTGAAGAGTTGTGTTATGTCGTACACTGAGGAATCATCATCATAGGAACCAAAGTTTGGTAAAAAGTTTACTGCTTT
>BQNB010052774.1:0-15584 GCA_026074375.1 Tanacetum coccineum | reverse complement strand
AACCCAACATGCTAAGGCCTTAACAGTATTAGCCTCATTTCCCTTATTATCACTTACTACTGCTTTTAGCCCAACAGTAGTAACATTTCCCCTAACAGTATTAACTCTTGCATTGAAATTACTATTCTTATTTGCCGTAAACTTGTTAAAGGGTCTTCTAACATGTGAATGTGCTCTATTAAAAACATTTGATGCTGGCCTTACACAGTTCATTGTTGGTCTTGAGTAGGCAATATTAATTGGTCTGGCAATATTAACTGATACTGCTGTTCTTGAAGAGTTTTTCCCTATAGTATTAAGTGTTTTAAGGCCAGATTTCACTAAGACTGCTCTTGGAACAAAATTTCTTTTTGGATGAGGGTGAGTCATTCTTTGAGAATTTTGGTGATTCACCCTTTTAGCATTGTTCCATACAAATTTTTCTGCCATTTTCTTTTCATAGAAATCACAATCTTTAATTAAATGGTTAAAACTGCCACATACATAGCAAGTTTTATTTTTAAACTCAAAATTACTTCCTAATTTCTGAGTCATTAAATTATTCCAGTTTCTCTGGTTAGCTTTAGGACTTTGACTATTTTTCCTAGGGTATTTAGCTTGCTTATTGTTCTCTACCTTCTTAACATACTCCCTAGGTGATTTGACATGCTCATTAGATTTAACAAACTCTACTTTAGCAAAACTAGATTTTCTCTATTTAGACTTAGGCTCAGTCTCATTCTCATCTACACTGTCAGATATCTAATCTTCAATAAGTGGTTCACTAACAGACTTAGGTTTTGACTTACTAGTCTTAGCTTTACTTGTTGTAATATTAGATACACTAGTTACTGACTCACTAAAAACATAATCATCCTCATCAGCAAGTACCAAATCAGGTTTAGAAGGCATGAAGTTCCTAGTATAGGGAGGGGGAACAGCATGATACCCTTCACTTGTTTTGTACTTATCATTCTCTTGACTATCAAACACTTGACTATCATACCCCACACCAGTCTTGAACTTATCACTTACTTGAATATCTAAAAGTTTACTTAGATTCTTAGATGATTTTTCAAACTTTTATAAGGTAAGTTTTAAATCATCTCTTTCTTTTTTAGCTTTTTCAAATTTCTTTCTAAGCTCTGTTAGTGCATTATCTCTCAACAAAATATCAAGTTTTAAAATTTTAATGTCTTCTTCAAAAACAACCTCATTCTTTTTATACACATCTAGTCTAGCCTCTATAGATTCTAGACCTGCTTTATAAGCTCCTACATTTAATTAAGACTTATTAAAATCTTTTGTCATATTATCATAATGTTCTTTGAGAGTTTCATAAGATTTTAAACATGCTTTAGAACAAGTTGATACCTCAGTGTCTGAGTTTGAAGAACTTGAAGAACCTAAAGAAGTATAAGCCATAAGTGCAAAGTTTGTAGGTCCTTCTTTAGCCTGATCACTCCAGTCATACCCAAGTCTATCTTGAGCCACCAAAGCTTTTGTCTCTATTGTTTCCACTGTCACATTCCTCCTTACAGGTTCTCTATTCCTGTTCTCCCTTAGAGCCCTGCACTCCCTTACAAAGTGGCCCCTTTTATGACAGTTATAGCATTCCACCTTTGATTTGTTAAACCCTATGATCTCAGAACCATTGGCACTAATATTTCTTCCAGTCTTATTTAAAAATCTTTTGGCTCTCATGGTCAGCATAGCCATCTCTCACTTTAGATCCATCTCTTCTATGTCATCAACATCAATCTGTTATAAGTCCTCATCATTTAATTGTGGACTGTTAGATTGATTTGCAAGGAAAGAATAGATCACAAATTGCTTTACTATCAGTTATTGGACAGAGTTTAAGACCATAAGCTTGATTGAACAGCCAGAGTGATTGGATGACACAAATGCCACATTGTGAATTTGGTTTGAGATGATGTCCCCTTTGACTTCAGTTTCATAAATTTTTCTATAGTATTTTATAGGTCATCCATGTTTAGGTGTTCTAAGTCAGGTTTGTTCTCGATCAAGGTATGGTGTTTCCAGTCTAAAGGGAGTCTTCTTAGACACTTTAGATTCAATATCTTCTTGAGGAAATAGTTTCACCGATCTCTAGTTGACTGATAATCTTTTGAAGCCTATCATGGGTTTGATCAAGTCCTTTTGACCTTGATCCATTGAAATTCTCATACTGGTGCTTTAGAAGTGTCTTCTGAGTTTTCTTTAACTCCTTATCAGCTCTAAACCTTTTCTCTATGGCTTCCATCAGAGTCTTGGCATATTTTTAGGTATTAAACTTTAGTTGATGTTCATTTGGAAGAGCCATCAACAGTGTACCTCTTGCCTTTAATCATTCTTCCTTGCTAACTTTTCGTCTGCAGTTGTAGGAGGATATGGTTGCTCAACACCATCAATAGTTTCTCTTCTAATTAGGTAGAGGTTGAATCTCCATTTTACTATTTCTTACCAAAGGAGATAATCTGCCATTAGGAAGTACTATTCTATCCTCATTTTCCAAAGCTCAAATTCACCTAGATTGAGCACTAGAAGTTTTGCAGCAGCAACCATTGGTGAAGATACTGTCTCCATGTTCAAACAAATAGATTTGGTAAGTGTAGATTGTTT
The DNA here is from genome assembly GCA_026074375.1 of Tanacetum coccineum. Lineage (NCBI taxonomy): Eukaryota > Viridiplantae > Streptophyta > Magnoliopsida > Asterales > Asteraceae > Tanacetum > Tanacetum coccineum. Next base: position 12,980 of record BQNB010052774.1, on the reverse strand, counting down.
CTACTATTCAAAGTTTCTCAACAAGCTCTGATACCACTTGTTGATCCCACTTGAATAGATCTTGCTTAGCTTGTAAAAGACTTAGTTGTATTGAATAAATCCAAGACAACTATGGTATAAAATTTGATCGAATATATCAAAGACTATGCAGAATCTAGTCCTATGATTACTAGAAGAAGTCTTATAAAAACAGTAACACAAAATCAATAACAGAACAGATTACCAAACTTTCAGCCTCAATATAAAATGAACACTCTTAATAGTGTTAGGGTTTACAAAACCTTAAAGCTACGAATATCAAAGATGTGTGTCTAACATTATGCCTTAGGACCTCCTTTTATACACCAAGGAGTCCTACAAGGCTTACAATATACTTGCCTAAATATCATGATTATCTTCTATAGCAACATAATCTCTTAAAAAATAGTTATACTTATCTTCTTTACGAATAACTAATACTTATCTTCGTAAGTATTCTTGTTCTCCAATCAATCTTTATCTCTTCTCTGATAAGTCATTGATCTCATCTCTGTCAGCATAATCCTTCCAGCAGTAGTAATCACTGAGCAGTAGTAACTGAGCATAAGCAGCATTAACTACTTAGAAGTTTACTTTAGCAGTACTAACATACACTAGCAGTACTAACTTTTGTACTAGCAGTAGTAACTACTTAGTATATTTTCAGTCTTCATCTCTAAGCAGTCTTAACTTCTACTAGCAGCAGTAACTTTATACTAACAATACTAATTTCTTCTATTCGTGTAATAGCAGTTTGTAACTTTATATACTAGTACTAACTACTTAGTATAATTTTCATTATTATTACCAGCAGCACTAAGTTATGCTTGATAGCACTAATATATACCTAAGCAGCAGTAACTCTAATTATATCTTGAAGTCTTTTAAACCTAATAGGATTTCACTAGTTTCATCCCTAGTGGCTAAAAAGAAAACCCAACTAAACCTACTATAGTCATCTGTGACACCTAGGCAGTACATCTTTTTCATTAGACTCTTTACAAATGTTGGCCCAAACAAATCCATATGAAACATTTGTAATGGTTGGCTGATTGAGATTTTAGTCTGGTCTTTGCAGAGGCTTTATTTGCTTTCTTTTGACAAGAACATATGGATGATATTTTAATAAAATCTTTGAAAGGTCTCAAACCTCTTACACAGGTTTACCTCACTAGTTTGTTCATAGTTTTGAAATTTAGACTTCCTAAAGGAAACAATATTTTTAAATCAACACTGTACATGTTTTCTTTCTCGGAACTCTAAGCAAGGACCATAATTTTCATCAAGTAGCTTAAAGTCAAGAGACAAAACAACACATTCAGTGTCTGTAAAAAGAACACTGTTTTTCTTGTCACACATTTATAAGACACTGAAAAGGTTAAACTTAAGCTCCTTAACAAAGTACACATCTTCAAAATCCAATTTACTTGTACTAAGTTTACCTTTACCAGTGATTTTACCTCCTTTAGAATCTCCTCTAAATGTAACTATCACCACGACGGTCCTTGTGCTCCCAAATGCCACAAATGCAAAAAAACCGATTTGGTTCAATTTATCTCCTGATGTAGAAACCCCCAAATGGCATAGCTGGGGGATCGAATGTTTTGAATGTGGGTGTTCGGGATTTCAGAAGATTGTCAAATTGAAGAACAATAAACAACTGGGTAATCGGGGAGGAAATACTAGGGCACAGCAAAGGGTATGCAGTGGTAAAGCAGGGCAAACCCGGTTAACAATGTCATCAACGGGTAGTTCCTCTTGATTAACCGCTATGCATCTATTTTATTTGATACCGATGCCGATAGGAGTTTTGTATCTAATGCATTTAGCTCCCGAATTGTTATCACTCCCACTGCATTAGATCATGATTACAATGTCGAACTAGCCGACGGACGAATTGTCGGGTTAAACACTATTATTCGAGGTTGTACGTTAAACTTCTTAAATCATCCTTTCAACATAGACCTAATGCCCTTAGAACTAGGTAGTTTTGACGTAATAATTAGTATGGATTGGTTGGCAAAGTACCATGCCGTTATTATCTGTGTGGAAAAGATCGTTCGTATTCCTTTTGGAGACGAAATTTTAATCGTTCGAGGTGACGGAAGCAGCAATGAACATGGGACTCGATTGAACATCATCTCGTATACTAAGGCTCAAGAGTATTTAACGAAGGGATGTCACATATTCTTAGCAAATATCACCGCAACCAAAGTCGAAGACAAGTCAAAGGGGAAACGACTTGAAGACGTGTCAGTTGTTCAAGAATTTCCTGAAGTTTTTCCTGAGGACTTGCCGGGTATACCACCCACTCGACAAGTGGAATTTCGAATCGATTTAATACCTGGTGCTGCACCTGTAGCACGGACACCATATAGATTAGCACCGTCCGAAATGAAGGAACTAGCAGAGCAACTACAAGAACTTACGGACAAGGATTTCATAAGACCAAGTTCCTCACCCTGGGGAGCACCGGTCCTATTTGTCAAGAAGAAAGATGGGTCTTTCCGGATGTGCATCGATTACAGGGAATTGAACAAACTGACAGTGAAGAACCGTTACCCACTCCCAAGGATCGACGACCTATTCGACCAGCTGCAAGGGTCGAGTATTTATTCAAATATCGATCTGAGGTCAGGGTATCACCAGTTGAGAGTTCAGGAAGAAGACGTTCCCAAGACTGCATTCAGGACTCGATATGGTCACTATGAATTTCAAGTAATGCCTTTTGGTTTGACTAATACACCGGCCGTGTTCATGGACCTCATGAACCGGGTGTGTAAACCATATCTGGACAAGTTTGTAATTGTCTTCATTGATGACATTTTGATCTACTCCAAAAGTAAGAAGGAGCATGAAGAACTCCTTAGGCAGATCTTGAAATTGCTTAAGAAGGAAGAATTGTACGCCAAGTTCTCCAAGTGCAAATTCTGGATCTCCAGGATACAATTCCTCGGTCACGTGATTGACTGTCGAGGTATTCATGTTGACACTGCCAAGATTGAATCTATCAAGGATTGGGCATCTCCTAAAACACCAACAGAGATTCGCCAATTTTTGGGCCTTGCCAGCTATTATAGAAGATTCATCGAAGGGTTTTCAAAGATCGCCAAGTCAATGACCAAACTAACCCAGAAAGGTGTCAAGTTTGATTGGGGTGATAAACAAGAAGCAACATTTCAACGGATTAAGCAGAAATTGTGTAGTGCACCAATTCTACCTTTACCTGAAGGAAGCGAAGATTTTGTGGTATACTGCGATGCTTCAATCCAAGGTTTGGGCGCTGTGTTGATGCAGAGAGAGAAAGTAATCGCTTATGCATCACGCCAATTAAAAATTCATGAAAAGAACTATACGACTCATGATTTAGAACTTGGGGCAGTAGTGTTCGCTCTAAAGATTTGGAGGCACTATCTGTACGGAACCAAGTGCACGATGTTTACTGATCACAAGAGTTTACAACACATTCTTGATCAGAAGGAGTTGAACATGAGACAACGTCAATGGTTCGAGTTGCTCAGTGATTAGGATTGCGATATTCGTTATCACCCGGGAAAAGCAAATTTCGTAGCTGATGCCTTGAGCAGGAAAGAACGAGAACCACTAAGGGTTTGGGCCTTAGTAATGACTATCGGCTTGGATCTTCCTAAAAATATCTTGAAAGCTCAGACTGAAGCACGGAAACAAAAGAACATCAAGAGCGAAGATGTTGGGGGTATGCTGATTGAAAATTCTAAGGATCCAGAGAAGTTCAGGACAGAAAAGTTAGAACCCCGTGTGGATGGAACTCTATGCCTCAATGGCAGGAGTTGGTTACCCTGCTATGGCAATTTGCGGACTGTGATCATGCACGAGTCCCACAAGTTAAAATACTCAATACATCCGGGTTCCGACAAGATTTACCAAGACATGAAGAAGCTATATTGGTGGCCCAATATGAAAGCTGACATCGCCACCTATGTTAGCAGGTGCTCGACCTATGCTAAGGTCAAGGCCGAACATCAGAGATCATCGGGTTTGTTGGTACAACTCGAGATACCTCAATGGAAGTGGGACAATATCACATTAGATTTTGTCATGAAGCTTCCTAAGTCGTCACAAGGATATGACACCATTTGGGTGATCGTTGACCGACTTACAAAGTCTGTAATTTTGTAACCATGAGCGGACTGGACCTTAGAGAAACTGGGCAAGAATGTTACCTAAAAGTGATAGTAACGAGGCATGGGAATACCGGTCATCGATTATTTGTATCGGGACCCTAGGTTCGGTCAAATTTCTGGTAGGTCCGCTCAGAAAGCTTTGGGTACAAGTTTGGATATGAGTACGGCATATCATCCGCAAACTGACGGACAAAGCGAGAGAACCATTCAAACTCTCGAAGATATGCTTTATGCTTGCGTGATCGAATTCAGAAATGGTTGGGTTAAATATTTGTCATTGGTCGAGTTTTCATACAATAACAGTTATCACGCTAGCATTAAGGCTGTACCCTTTGAGGCACTTTACTGTCAAAAGTGTCGTTCACCTGTTTGTTAGGCTGAGGTTGGAGAAGTTCAACTCACCGGTCCAAAAATAGTTCAAGAGACGACCGAGAAAACCATTCAAGTTAAACAAAGGATGCAAGCCGCTTGTGATAGGCAAAAGAGCTACGCTGATTTGAAGCGTAAGCCGATGGAGTTTCAGGTTGGAGATCAAGTTATGCTGAAGGTTTCACCTTGGAAAGGGGTAGTACATTTTTGCAAACGGGGGATGTTAAATCCCAGATATGTTAGACCTTTCAAGGTGATAAAAAGGGTTGGAGACGTTGCTTACAAGCTTGAGCTTCCAGAGGATCTGAGCAGGGTTCACAATACGTTCCACGTATCCAACTTGAAAAAGTGTCATGCCGACGAACCATTAGCAGTTCCGTTGGATGGACTTCATTTTGATGACAAGCTTTAGTTTGTCGAGGAACCTATAGAGATCACAGATCGTGAGGTTAAACGGTTGAGGCAAAGTCGTATCCCATTAGTCAAGGTTCGATGGAACTCCAAGCGAGGTCCTGAGTTTATGTGGGAACGCGAGGATCAATTCCGGAAGAAATACCCACATCTATTCGCAAAGGCCGCACCGACGACAAGTGCCGTGTCATAAGCCTTGAGGACAAGGCTCACTTAATGGGGGAAGAATATAACACCCCGTGTTTTAGGGTCATTGACCATGTCAATAAATCCACTAAGTATTTTTAGTATTGTACGCATTTGCTTTTAATTGTAATCGATACGTTAAATCGCGTAAGCTAAAAATTATCATTCAATGTAAACGGGAGTTAAACAATTAAAAGTTTACATCTAACAAGTGTTATATGATTATTTAGAGGATAATTATTAACTTTGTTCATCTTATTTTTATTGGTTACGTAAAATGCTTACGTTTCACGATAAAATGCGTTTAGGCATTCCCGGAAGTTCCAAAACCTAACTACGCCTAAACAAATACCCACGATTATACCCAATACTCAAAATAATAAATATAACAACATACATATGTGTATGTGGCCGAAATTAAAGTGCTAGGACCAAGTCTTACCTTGTTTGCAAGACTTGCCCTAAATATCTAGATATTACAAAATATCTAGGGAACCAAGTCTTACACCTTTGTAAGCACTTGGCTACTTGCACTATGAACCCTCCTAGTAAGTCCCTAACTAAATATCTTAACTATATAATGCCTAAGCTAGCAAGTAACACACACTTCTCTCATTTCCAAGGTGTAAACAAATCAAAACCTCTCTTTCTCTCCTCATCATAACCCACGGCCAAAAACACCCTCCAAACCAAATCCATTGCTTGATTTTATATCATTATACAAGCATATATACATCATATCTAAGGTATTCTAAGAAGGTTTCAAGAGTTGGTTAACCATTTGCAATGAAGGAATCAAGAAAAGAAAGAAAGGTTTCTTGGGAAAATTAGGGTTTTCATCCTATATTTTCAAGCCAAGGTTGTTAATCACAAGGGTGTGATTGTTATTCTCTTCTCTACTCTTTTTTAATACAAGAAATGTTATTAGTAAGCGCTTAATCATTTCATAACTAAGATTTTATGCGTTCATATGTTATATTTAGCTAAATTACCATTTAGGATAGTTTTAAATATGTGAAAGGAATTTTTACATATGATTATTGTTTTGTAAACTTATTTACATGTCATATGAATGTTTATATCATGTTAAAAGGAATGTATAAGTGTTTTAACATGTTGGTTAAGTATTAACATATATATGTACAAATTAGGGTTTCTAATGGTTTTCTTTTTAAGTTAGATGTGAAAGTATTGCAAGGACTTGTGCTCTTGATACTATGGACTCTCTTGGAAAAAACATGAGCTACTGATTATATATTATGTATGACATAAGATATAAATGTTGTAAAGTAATGGTAACAAGGTGTTGAAGCTTAATGGTACTAAAATCAAGCCTAAAACATGTTTTAATCACAAACTTGAAACCTACTGTTTTGGGACGATTTTTGACACATCTTTGTTAGGTTTTATAAAGATATTACATCTCATAAGGATTCCAAAATGATAAGAAACTTGAAAAACCGATTTATAACGAAGAAGATACGCTAGTTACGAGTTTACGACGCTAAATACTTTATAAAACAAATTTTATAAAAATGACTATTCATGGCAGTAACTTATACTTTGTAAACATTATTTATATGATATAACTTTCAATTATGAGATCGTGCTCGAAAGAATCACTAAAAACGGAGCTATAACGAATAAGATACGACATTTACGGGTTTTGCGATTAATAAAATGTAGTCTGTAATGAACAGTAAAATTACTATTCACACCAGAATCTTAAAAACCTAAAAATGTTATTTTATGATTTATCATCTTAATTCAAAAGCGTGGGCATAAGAAACGCGAGAAACAGAATAAAAAGGATAAAGTTATGTCATTTTTGCTAAAGGCGTAATAATGAACGTTTTTACCTTATAAATATGTTTTCGCTAAAACGATTAGATGGTGATATAGCTATATAGATATATATGTGTTATTAGTTATCAAAGTGCTATATTACTAGGGAATTTCATAATGAGGCCTCTTCGGATGGCGTATTGACGAGTTGTTGGATTTACGATTTAAAGTGTTCTAACTCCTCGTACGTCATGTTATGACCTCTTAATTATGATAGCCCGAACGATAGTATGATGATAACTATATAGGATTATATATGTTAAATTGTTAGGCAACATACATTAGTACTGATTCGACCTATATTATCTAGGTTGTTTTTGGGCGTTAGCGTGACACGTTTTTATTCAGGATATTAAATTATCAGTTCACTCACTCAAGGTGAGTTCATAGCCCCATGTTTTACAATTATTAATTTACAAGTTTTTAGGGTGAGAAACATATGCATGTTTTACAAATTGGACGCAAGTGTACATTTTATCATGATTACGTTTTACCTAAGTAGCGATAACCCACTATGCCCATGAATCATGAACTGTCAATTACTGGAATGTAAGCAGGAATGATTATTGCTACTGAGGGTGACGAAGGTGCCTTTCATCTAGGTCTAGAATGACCTAGAGTTTACTCTAACCTTTCACCTGAAGATAAGGATAGGTATACAGCTGACATTCAAGCTATGAACATCCTACTTCAAGGGTTACCAAAAGACATCTACACCCTCATCAATCACTACATTGATGCAAAGGACATTTGGGATAACATAAAGATAATCTTAGAAGGTTTGGAACTAACCAAAGATGACCGTGAATCATAGCTGTATGATGAATTTGAACATTTTCGGCAAAACAAAGGTGAACCCATCCACGAGTACTATGTCCGGTTTGCTAAACTCATCAATGACATGCGAAACATCAAGATGACTATGTACATAATGCAGTTGAATTCAAAATTTATGAATAATATGTTGCCGGAATAGGGTAGATTTGTCATGGCAGTCAAACTGAACAGAGGCTTGAAGGAATCCAATTATGATCAACTGTATGCCTATTTAAAACAACACGAGGCACATGCCATAGAGAATAAAATGATGTTGGACCGATTTACACAACACACAGTTGATCCTCTCGCCTTAATGTCCAATGTCTCACCTCACCAATCCCTCTCACAATCATCTACCACTCCGTAACTACACTTTACTGATAACACACACCTCGATTCTTAAAACTCCTCAACGGACAATCTGATTGAGAACCTAACCAACACACTTGCCCTACTTACCCAATCCTACAAAACTCACCTTCCTCAGACTAACAATCAACTCAGAACTTCATCAAATCCCAGGAACCTTGCCATAGTTCAAGAAGGCAGGGTTGTGGTTCAGAACGTTCAGGGTCGACCGACCAGAGGTTCGGGGAACAATACAAGAGGAATAGGTGCGGCTGGTAATGGGGGAGTTCAGAACAAAGGTGGGAATGTTAATCCAGGTCCAGCGAGACAGATCAAGTGTTACAACTGCAATGGTATAGGCCACATTTCTAGGAACTGCACTCAACCTAAGCGACTACAGAACTCGGAATACTTCAAAGATAAGATGTTGCTGATGCAAGCTCAAGAGAATAGGGTCATGTTAGATGAAGAGCAGTTGATATTTCTTGCGTTGGGGGGGGGGGGTGGGGGGGTGGGAGGGGGGGGGGGGGGCGGTGAGGGGGCGCGGGGGGGTGGGAGTGGGAAGGGTGGGTCAAGACAATGTTGTTGATGAAGATATGGATGAGCCACTAGTTCAAGACTTGGCACTTAATGTTGATAATGTGTTTCAGGCATATGACTGTGATGCGTTTGATTTTGATGTGGATGAGGCTCCCACTGTACAGATTATGTTTATGGCAAATCTGTCATTAACAAATCCTGTGTTTGATGAAGCCAATCCATCATACGACTCAAACATTATATATGAGGTACCAGATCATGACACCTACCAGGATGCTGTCTGCGAACATCATGATGTACATGAGATGCAGGACGAGGTACAACCTAACTACATTGTTTACTCACATGTTGATTATATGAGTGATAGTAATATCATTTCGTATGCTCAGTATGTAAAGGACAACGCAGTTCCAGTTGTACAAAGTACTGTATCTTCTGTATCGAATGATGCTTCTATGCTAATAATCAATGAAATGTCTGACCCGTCTCCTAAATGTGAATCTGCCAAAGAACATAACAAAGTAGTTGACACCTCATCGACCGCTAAACTTGCGACTTATAAAGAGCAAGTTGAACTGTATGAGAGAAGGGCTAAGTTTGAATTAACTGTTAGGGAACAAAATATTGATGAATAATTAAGAATAGTTATCACTGATCGTAATATTAAGGAAACAAATATGAAAAAGGAACTTCATTCTGTAAAAACACAGCTTCAGTCTACCATCAACCATAACAAGTCAATGGTTGAAGAGGTTACGTCTTTGAAAAAGGATTTTAAACATAAAGAAAGCAAATACCTTGAGGAATTTTTAGACATGAAAGCCTTAAAAGAAAAGGTCGAGGATAAACTATTCAAACAAGACCAGTCTCTTCAAATAGTACACAGGCTCTTTAAACCAAAACCTTACTATGATGAACAAAGAAAGGTGGCCATTGGCTACAAGAGCCCCTCATGCCTCACCCGTGCAAAGAAAGTTCAGCCTGCACTTTATAATGGTCATGAAATTGTCAAAAACCAGCATGTCCCGGCCGTAGTACATAACTTAGAAGAGACTCTAGAGATAGCTGAAATCTCTAGAAAGAAAATGAATGACAAGATGTGAAAGATTCATGTAAACTATGATCCGGTGGTCTTGGTGAGTCAAACCACATGATAGCCATTCTAGTGAGAGAAAGTAGTTAGATGGAAGATGGATTTGTGATTAGATGGAAAATGGACGAAGGATACAAAATGACTCCACAATGACTCAACCCCTATACGGAATAAGTAGCACACCACATCAAATATTGCTGCCCTTTTTAAGAATAAGCATAGTGATTATCCGTTCGGGGGTATATTCAAATAGATCAGCAACGTATCCTCTCACGCTTAAATAATTCTTCTCATTTTTCTTCCCGCTGGAAGCTGAAGTAATGCATACCAAAAGTATCAAGAGATCACTTCCCCCATGTAGTTGAAGTGATGCAATCAGTCTCATTATATGAAGCCCAAAAACCCAAAGTACACACTCTATCCTATTTGTGAAGTCGAAATCATAGCATCAAAATCAATTAAGACCCGAAAATGCACTTTTCTCCCTTCAGGAAATTGCAGATGAGAATTGTTACACCAAAGTCAACTAAGTCCTGAGTGTAAGCAATTTATCCCGTATGTAGTCGAAATGATAACACCAATGACAGTACCATAAAAACAACTAGGTACCGGATGTAGTCGAAATGATAACACCAAAACAGTACCGTAAAAATCAAGTACGTCCCGGATGAACACATTTAAATTGTTTCACCAAAGTCAACTAAGTCCCGAGTGAAAGTAATTTATCCCGTATGTAGTCGAAATGATAACACCAAGACAGTACCATAAAGACAACTAAGTACCGGATGTAGTCAAAATGACAACACCAAAATAATACCATAAAAATCAAGTACGTCCCAGATGAACACATTTCTTCGTGTAGGATACTGACTAACTGAAGGAATCATCATACAATTGTGTACCTCTTTTATCATCAGAAACTGATTCTTACATCTCTTCCCCCATGTAGGTGGAATAGTACACCGGAAGCCACGAGTTAAACACTGATTTTCTCTGCGGTCATGACATTTGTCTTCCTGGAATGACCTCGAATAAGAAGAAGGTATGAAGTTCGTCACTTATACTCATTGTGCGTTCAAATGTATGTCTCCTTCCCCCTTGCTGGTTTTGATACCTCAGAATCAGCAAAACATTGGAGGCACATATACTTGAAATCTTCTGAGAAGAATGAAATTAGCTCAAATGTATCCCGTGAGAATCAACTGCTGATCAAATCTCTACTCATAAACTCTCTCTGACTATCTTTACCAACCCCTTTGTAGGCTATTTGAAGTGACCACTGATGGAGTAAACCCGATATACCAAACTTGAAACTGAAGTAGAATTCCCTGTTCTTGTGACTTAAGCTTGCACAAATGGTGGAAGAACGGTGTAGAGAATTTGTGCTCCAAGCAAATCTCTAAGTACTCTATACACTCAACTAAGAGGCATAAGAAGTACAACACCTCTTGAAACTATCCACATCGTCTTCTGCGTGTGACACTGAGTACTACAACGTAACTCCTTTAAGTGATAGTTATCCAGGTCTTCAACCATCCACCCTAACTTCTGGAAACTAGATAAACCAAGTCTTCAACTTAAATCTTAAGCACGAGCAAGTTATCATTGAAAGTCATGCATCCAACCAACCCCGACTTCAAGATAAAATAAGAACACGCCTTCGTGAAATCCAACTTCAATCACTAATAAGTGATACCCGATCGACTCCGTAGTCACTTAGAAAATTTAATACTAAGTCTAGCCATTAAAATTTTAAGCTCCATGATTCTTTATAAGGATTGATCCCGGTCTCGTCACTAAAAATATTGTCACTTTGTCGTTGCGTAGTCCAACTATACCCATTAACTACTATAATATCAAAAATTAACCAAACTAGGAAATTATGTGCCAACTTTCGAAATACTATAATCCAAATTCCTTGACATCCATACGCAGGCCACTCTCTCATTCGATCTTATGCAAATATTGGTATGCAACAAGGCCCAAAATAAGTTGTTATACACTTATACACGGATGAGTTTTAATTAAACCCAAATTAAACTAAAAGCCCACTTCTTCTTATGTAATATTCTGCTAGAGCACTTACCAGGTGACATTAATTAAAAAATAAGCCCCAAATTCATTTTACATAACCCTAATATTTAGGTGATATAAAATCTCCCAACCCTAATTGCTCTTCTCATTCACACGCCTACATCCATCTTTCATTTCACCAAACTTTTCTCTTCATCTAAAAACTCATCCACCAGATCATGTATCTTCTTAACCATATAGTATAATATCCCCATACGAAACACTTATGTAAATCAGTCGTAGTAGTTAAGATACACGATCTACAACCAGAAATGAGTTATGTGTAATTTACCAAGATCTTCACTATCGTTTGTTGGGTAGCAAAGAGCCCCAAAAACACGAAGAAACAAAAGATCCGGTTTCTTGTCATGCACAAGTTCATATGGGGTTTTATCGTGAAGAGTATGTATGAGGGATCGGTTTTGGGTGTAACAGGCAGTAGCAACAGCTTCTGCCCAAAGAAATAATGGAGCCTTAGAGAAGATCAACATAGTCCTAGCAGCTTCAACAAGAGTGTGGTTCCGTCGTTCAACAACGCCATTTTGCTGAGGAGTTCTCGGAACGGTCTTCTCGTGGGTAATGCCAACGCTTTCATAGTAATCAGTCAATTCTTTATTAACAAATTCGGTGCCATTATCAGTCCGCACGAACCGAACAATTTTGTTGAGACCGACTTGAAGTTGTTTTAACAGATTGATTACGAAAGCGGGAGTCTCGTCCTTTGATCTCAAAAACTTCACCCATGTAAACCTGGAGTAGTCGTCAACGATAACTAGAATGTATTTCTTCCCGTTAATACTCTACACTCTCAGCGGTCCGCATAAATCCATGTGAAGGGTGTGTAAAACTTCCATAATGGCGTTAATCGTCTTGGGTTTGTGGGTAGCTTTCCTGCTTGATATTTGCTTAATTGTACATTAAATTACCCGGGATTTTGCCAAATAAAAGCCATAAAAATGCCAAAAGAATAGAAAAAGTGTGCTTTTGTGTTTAATTGTGCAGGAAAGGATTACAAGGACAAAAAGAAGCAAAAACAGTCAAAAACCGACAAGAAACGAAAGAGACAAGAACAAGAGAGAAGAAACAGCCAGAAATCAAAAGCCGGATCAGCCCGA
>BQNB010052773.1:0-40324 GCA_026074375.1 Tanacetum coccineum | reverse complement strand
GTAACTAGTGATAATGATACCATGAACAGTTGAGACAGGCGCCATCTCACTTTTGAGGTTAAGCTAGACATGAAATCTATATTTAGGCGAGCGTTTAGCTGCATATCCAAATCTTATTCACATTCTAGCTATTTACATTTGATTGTGGATATTTTATTTATTTATATTGATATCATATTACTGTGAGCACGCAATTCAACATGTTTACAATCATTGAACATAGGAAAAGTTAACAGGCTTGGCCGCTCTCCCATAATATTATGAATACCAAATGTATTAAATATGATTACTAGTTCAATGAAATGATCTTCGGAGGTTGTAAGATGTGAATATGTTGAGCCACTTTTGACCCATTCGACTAGGAGATAATGCAACCCTAGTCGACTTATGTTAGATGGATGAGTCAAAACTGTTGCATCCTGTATACAAAATAACGCCGCTTACTATATATGCAAAATTACTGTGTTTGATATCATAATCCTAAGAATATTATAGGACTATACTGTCACACCTCGCAATTTTCGATATTTTAAATGACTATTTTACCCTTTGACTTTTTGGGTCCGACTTGACTTTTGACTTTTTGACCTTTTACGGTCACATAAAAACGATTACCGCGTAGCCGGTAAAATTTTTGAAACATATTTAAATAATAAATCATAATTACGATTATTATCGCTCATTTGCAAACTTATTTTTTCTAACTTATTTGACTTGAAAACGAGAAGATATATTTTGTTCCTAAATTGATTTATCAAAAACGACCCGCTAAATTACGTTTTCACGATTCAGACTCTAAAGCAATTTGATGTAAAACGACATTCCTGACAACTTTTTAGTTTTGACCGAGACCCGAAAACAGTCAGAAGGTGACTGAAATGCCTTCGCAAGATTTAGAAACGAGAAAATAATTAAATTATATTTAATTTACAGTTTTATTAAATAAAACTATTTAATAAATTTAGTCATCATTTTATTCGAAAACGTTTGTTGATAACGCGAATAAATGGGTTAGAAATTTATTTTTATTTCTATTTCGGACGAGACGTAACCGGTTCATTAAATAAATAACGAATATTAATAACTTTATAAATGTTATGAAAATAACATTTATAAAATATAATCAAGTAAATACCCGTTTTTATCAGAAAAATGATTTGGAAAACAACGGCGCAAGTTTCGTATTTTAATTCCTCCGTTAAGTACCTCAAACGAGTCCCGAATCAATAATTAACAAAAGTTACACGTTAGGTCCCTGTGAAATATTTACAAGTTAACCCTCAACTATTAACAACTATTCAAAAACTTTAAAACTTTTATTATATATATATAATTTATATCCTTTTTTTTCATTTATAACAAATTAACACACACACACCACTAAATCCTCTCTTCTTCTCCAAATATCCGGCCACCCCTCCCGCCGGCCGGCCGCCACCTTTTCCGGCCAACCACCGCCGGAAAACCTTTCCGGCGAATTTTCCGGCTAACCAAAAAAATGATACAAAAGAGATAGATCAAGCCCGGATCTACCCGATCCACTATACCACGCGCCTCCACCACCGCCGCCACCCCTCTGCCGTCGCTCGATCACCTCCCCACCGGCGCCACCACAGCCGACCCTCCCCCTCTTATATTTTTATTTTTATTTTACATAAAGGGTGCGTTTGGTTTTCGGGTTAGACCCACATAAGGTGCGTTTGGTTTTCGGGTTGACCACCAACATTCACCACCACCGAAGGCCTTCACCACTACGTCACCACCATCTACCGAATATAATTGACCCTAAACTATTAACCACTTGTCACATATTTTAAAACTTTTTATATAAATATAAATTTTTATTAAATATTTCATTTACACCTCAAATTATACACACACATATACAACTATCTCTCTCTCTCCCCCACCCTTTTTCCGGCAGCCCTCACCGCCGGCCACAGCCACCTTTTCCGGCCAACCACCGCCGGAAAACTTTTCCGGCGAACTTTTTCGGCCGACTTCGAAAATATTCCTCGTGACCCGATCTACTCGATCCCCCTGGTCACGCGCCTACACGCGCCGCTCACCCCTCCTCCGGCTGCCTCCCCACCGCAGCCCACCATAACACCACTACTGCCATCACCACCGAAACCACCACAGTCGCCACCGCCAACACCATCGCCTCACCACCCTCGTCACCTCGGCCTTCACAGCCGCGGCCACACCTCGCCACCACCATAAGAGAGTGCGTTTGGTTCTGGGTTAACAGCCCTCAAGGGGGGTGTTTGCTTATGTTGTTTTACACCGTAGGGTGCGTTTGGTTGGTCGGGACAGCCCCTAAGGGGTGTTTGTTTCTGCGTTTGTTATTAAAATGGCACTAAGGGTGCGTTTGGTCTCTTGGTCAGCACCTACTGGTGCGTTTGGGTTGTCGCAGCACCAAGGAAGGGTGCGTTTGGCTGTGTAAAACAGCCATACGGGTGCGTTTGGTTTTGGCAGCAACCGCCTTTAGGGCGTGTTTGTTTGTATCATCGACTAGTAAATCACGTCACCATATTTAGAAATATAAACCGGATTAAGGATGGATTAGTTGGTTAAATAAAAAGTATTATTTGTTATTTTATTTTTATTTTGGTTTTATAAAAATGTAGGTGTGTTTGGCTATAGGTTTAAAACTGCCATTGAGGGGTGTTTGAATATGGGTTTAAGGCTGCCCATATAGGGCGTTTGGTTTTGTGTTTTACAACATATAGGGTGTGTTTGGTTTAACTCATTTTTGTTAAATTGCTTTATCTCGTATAGATATAAATTGAAAGACGCGGGTATTTTGCAACACGGATTGATTGAAAATAGGAAAACGTTGAGTTTTGTAAAAATGGAAACGTCATACAAACGGCAAAGTCATGCCGAAATTTCTAAAAATCTTTATACTTAGTAAATTTTCATTAAAATTTCTATTATTTTAAAAACCCGATAAAATGACAAAGTTTATATAGTCTTAAGAATTATGTAATTGAAGTGATACAATAAATCGATAAGTAAACGAAAACTATACTTTTATAAACAAGAAAACTAGTCTAGTTAAGACGCGTAACGAAATATTAAATTATAAAATATTATTTTATAATTCCCAACTATAACTTTTGTAAAGTCTTTAAAACATCATTTATCTAACTCGTAACTTTAAAACGTGTATTTACTTTTACGCAATAACTTTTTATTAATTTAATTGGTGACTTTTGAAAACGCGTCGAATTATATTATTATCATAATTTTTAACCACGTTTCTTATATAATACTTGTAAAGTATTATATACTACGACTTTTTCTTTTGAATGTTTGTCTTTATTATATACTTCACCACATGAATTATATAATTGTTCAATTTTTCATATGTAATATATATACGGAATATATTACATACTTTGCGTGTGTTTTTCGATTTATTTTATTTAACCAACCACCAAACTCATCCAACTCGAAATCCAAATCCCTTATCAACTAGTCGCGTTGATGTACTCATCCATCGGTAAACCCAAATTCATCATCCTAAACTAGTGGGATTTAGCTGTTAAGTTAAGCTGCAACTTCTTGGTCGAGCCGTTCCGTTCTCCGTTTGTGCTGTGATTATTATTTGCATTTCTGCTAGTTGCTCTGCAACATCAAGGTGAGTTCATAGCCCCACGTTTTACTTGTTTTACATATACTTTACTACTTTTGGGGTGAGAAACATGCTCGTTTACAAACTTGTTTTCGTTACTGAATTTCAAACTCGTTTATACGTTGATTACAAATTGGTTACATGATTGATATCACACTCTTTCACTATGGACACAAGTACTTTACGTGAGAATTTTCCCTGTTTACGTGGTTTGCCTAAGTTACTCTATTGCCATGAAGTCCCCCTATCATGAACCGTTAATTTCTTGACCGGAGGACCGGTTGAGGGAGCGCGAATGCTGTGAATAGATCTATTGGGATTGAACTCCCCCGTCCGGGTAGATAACAACGCACTACCATGTCAACGGACGCATTTCATTTGAGGAACTAGGTGTTAGGCAATGCATCTACCGGGGCACCAACTTATAACAACATATACTTAAGGCTTCGGTGTCATGAGCTTAGTGCAACGTAAATACCCACCCCATTTTATGTGAAGTTATATCTCCTATAACTGTCACATACGTTTTGAAGTCTTGTGGTCCATACTACTTTGGTTGTACGTTTCTGATTACTGAACACTTTTCATAATACTGTGAGTGAAGCAGTATTTATTAAACGTTTTGGATACTTGTAAATGTTTTGCTTAAACCTATGAATTCACTCAACTTTATGTTGACCGTTTTAGCATGTTTTTCTCAGGTGCTTAGCTTTGGACTTCTTGATGTGCTATGTGGAGTCTACGTGCAATATAATACTCTTTCAAGACTTATCGAAATATCATACTCGTTGCCTTTTGAAAACCAAATTATACTTCCGCTACATTTTACTTACGCTTCTGCAAATGTTTAATTTCCTTTAAATATTGCAAAACTTATTTATTTTTAAACAACGCAACGAGTTATGATTTTCAAAACGTCCATTAGTGGTCGTTCTCTTATGCCTTGTGTTCGGATTATGATGACGTCACGCCCTCGGACACGTATTCCGTCCAGGCCCCGTCTGGGGGTGTGACACATAAAACGTGAGTGTCAGTCGAGAACAAGGAACAACAACGTCGGAGTCTCAAAAATACATTTCTACAGAAATAATATAATCACAATGTGCGTCGTAATTTATTACGAGGCTAAATAACGTTTAGCGGTCGCGCGGTCAAACGTTGACTAGCGAAATGTCAAAAATAAATATTTTTATATTTCCGTTCACAATAGAATACAAGAATAATTAATTTTGACAAATAAAGTTTTAAATGTCGACGTTCGCTTACGAAAACTCGTAGAATAATTATAATGACGTCAAAATCGCGATCGTCATACGCGTCGTGCAACTCGGGTTAGTCGTGAGTTCATATCTCAACAAAAAATTGAAAATATATTTAATACTCGAGAATAAAATAACGACCTGAAATTGACGGATTGTCACAGCATTCCCCCCTAAAAAAGGATCTTCGTCCATGAAGATCAATTCATCTTGTCGCCCGCTTTCTTTTAAAATCAAATGAATGAGGGTATTTCTTCCACATTTGATCTTCCCTTTCCCAAGTATATTCCGGTTCACGACTCGAATTTCCATCGAACTTTGACTATAGGGATCCGACTTTGCTTTAGTTGCTTTACTTCTCTATCTGTGATTTCGATAGGTTCTTCGATGAAATGCAACTTCTCGCCGGTCCTTACTTCGTCAAGAGGATTAATAAGATCTTCATCCGCTAAACACTTCTTCAAGTTTGAATCATGGAATGTATTGTGAACTCCTTGAAGCTCTCGGGGTAATTTCAGTTTATGTGCCTCCGGACCCACTCTCGATAAAATCTTGAATGGTCCAATATAACAGGGACTTAACTTCCCACGTTTTCCAAATCGTACAACACCTTTCCACGGTGATACTTTCAGCATAACGTTGCCACCCACCTCGAACTCCAAAGGTTTACGTCTCACATCCGCATAACTTTTCTGTCTACTATGAGCAGCTAATAATCGGTTCTTGATTTACACAATCATTTCCGTCGTTTCACGAATCATTTCCGGTCCCGTGAGTTGGACATTTCCAACATGATTAGATCTTTCAATCCTCCAAATAATGGTAACCATACTCGTCCTTTCAGACATTTTGTACCATCAGATCTAACTTCAAATGGCTCCCCTTTGCCAAGAAATCCTTCGGCACCAATATTTTCCTCCTTGCACGCTTTAACTTGTGCATTTCGAATTTGTTCGGGTAAATTGTTATGTACCGTCACCACTAAAGCACGCACTCGAATCGGTTCCTTATCCTTCCTGCTCAACGCATCAGCGACAACATTCGCCTTTCCCGGGTGATAACGAATAACACAATCGTAATCACTCAGAAGTTTAATCCATCTACGCTGCCTCATATTTAGCTCTTTTTGATCCAAAATATATTGTAGGCTTTTGTGATCGGTGTATACCGTACACTTAGTGCCGTACAAATAATGTCTCCATAGTCGAAGAGCAAAAACCACCGCTCCCAATTCCAAGTCATGGGTCGTATAATTTTCTTCATTCTTTCTAAGTTGCCTAGAGGCGTACGCAATCACCTTTTCTCGTTGCATCAAAACAGCTCCATTAGGGTTTACAATATTTTCCTAACATATCTAGTCAAACCATATTGTAATAACCATTACTTAGTATTCAATATGGTTTTCTAACTTCTGTAGTCAACATTATTTAATCAATTGAATTCAATACTTTCCACATATCTAATCAACCATATTAAATACCATAATTAAGTATTTAATATGTTTCTAACTATGTGGTCAACATTAATTACCTCAATTAAACATCTCATCAACATAAAGTCTTCAATCAACATAAAGTCTTCAATTATCATTAATGTCTTCAATCATCATTAATGTCTTCAATCTTTAGTTGAAACTTCTCTTTTATCATTGACTAGTAGCATTATTATTTAACAGTATTAAGAAGACTTTTAATTACCAACAATCCTCCTTTAAACTTGATATTCATCTGGATTAATCAAGTTTCTTCATTAAAAGCTTTTTTATCTACAGGTGGATGCGTCCATAAACTTCTTTACATTCTTAAGCTGTTTTATGATTAATTTAGGAATCTGGGTAATATCTTCATTAGCAACAATATCATTTATCCTCCCCTGAGTTTCATCAATTAATGTAATCTTTACATCTGTATCAATATCACCAATATCAATGCTCCCCTGTTTGGATGCATCATCACCCAAACTTTCTTCATTATCAGATAAGTGGTTTTTAAAGTCTCTGAACCATGGTAAGAAAAATGGTACAAAGAATCATCAATTTAATAAGTTCAAAACTATCCTCATCACTTTGAAGTGAATCACAGAATTGTATAGTTTTTGGCAAACTACCAGCTATAAACGGATTTGATAACCATATAGTTTTGGGCAAACTATCAGCCATCAACGGATTTGAGAAGTCTTTACCAATAGTCATTTGCTTTGGACTAGCCAACTCTTAACTGTGAAGCATGGTGAGTTGAGAACCATATAGTTTTTAGCAAACTATAAGCTATCAATAGATTTGAGAATTCTTTACCAGATGCCATTTGCACTGGAATAGCCAATTCTTAGTGTCGGTTAGACATGGTGAATTGATTACCATTTATTATGTTGAAATGAAACCAACACCTGAAAATTCTCCTATCCCTTGTAGCTTGCCAATTCTCAAAACCACTATCAGGCTAAGAACAAACTATCCAAGAACCAAACTCTGTGTTGTTAGATATCTGACAAAGCTAACAGTACAAACAACATTTCTCTGACGCCACTAGCAGTATTAAAACATCTCGGACAACAAAGGCAGTACAAATACTTTTGAATAGTATTAAAACCTTAAGCATGCACAATCCTAATTCATTTGAGCCCATATACACGAACAACATTAACATTCCTGCTGGAAACACGAAAAGTGTCGGTCACTTCCAAAGTTGTAATAGTCTTAGCTCGTAGTTAGTATAAGGATTAGATTAGTAATCTAGTTCGGCCCAAGGCCCATGGGTGGCCCAACTCCAGCCCATGGCCGGCCTCTATGTAGTATAAATACACCCTCTCCTAGTCTTGGAGAGGGTTGGTTATTCCATTTGTTTCACACACATTCATTTATACACATCCTTTTTCATCATCTGTCTCTCTAACAATCAACCCAATTCACTTATTGTTCTTGATTGATCTTAAGATTACTAGTATTCTTCAATTGGTATCAGAGCTATGGCGTGGTGTGTTTAGATTTTTGTGTTTGATTTGTATTCAAAACCTTTACAAAGATCAATTTAGTGATAAAATTTTTTGGCTTAAAAATCTTAAAGTTTCATTTTTAGAGTTCCGATTGGCGTTTAGTAATACTAGTTTACAAGAAATTTTTTTGCTAAAAAACATTCACTTATCCGTGTTTTTTTAGTTTTGAAAATTTGTGGTTTTGTAATTGTTAGGAATCGAACTAGACGAATGCCGAACAAGGGGATCGAATTGTCATCTCGAAACAAGCTATTCGAACTAGTGAACTCGAACGAGAAGATATCCGAAATTACGAGCGAATTATTTTTTTGAATCGAACGAGGACTTCTGTTAGATCGAACTAACGGTTTCGAACGAAAAAGGATCGAACTAGTCGTTCGAAAACGAGAGGAATCGAATCTTAGCCGTGTCGATACGAGAGGATTCGAACAAGCGTTCGAACGAGAGGATCGAAACTAGCGTTCGATCGAAAGAGGATTCGAACTAGCGTTCGATACGAGAGGTTTCGACCCAGTGAAAAATTTAATTCAATTAACACTCATTTTAAATTAATACGGTTATTTCTTTTGACTTGTAAAATCTCGTGAAACAAACACTTGTCTTCCCGGTTTTGTCAAGAATTGTAAAATCCCGTATAGTTTTAATTCAAGACTCAACAATCACGTATCAAACACAATTTCTTTCTACCACCGACCGATCAAATTGTAATCTTTTGATATCACAATGACGTCTCTTGCTGATAAATCACTTCTTTCTGGAGGTGACAACAAACCACCGATGCTGGAAAAAACACTGTATGAGTTTCATGGAAAAGCAGGAATGGAACTTATATGATGAATAGCCACCATGGAAGAATGATACTTGGCAATCTGTTGGAATAAAGGACACTTTTGTTTGGCCTTCAATCACTGAGGATGGAGTAACAAGGCTAAAGGAATATGTTGAACTAACTCCAGCTGAAGCCATTCAAGCAGATTGCGACATCAAAGCTATAAACATCATTCTCCAAGGCCTACCAACTGAAATCTATGCTCTTGTGAGTCAACATCGTGTGGCAAAGGATCTTTGGGAGAAGATTAAACTGCTGATGCAAGGAACGTCATTAACCAAACAAGAACGTGAGTGCAAGCTGTATGATGAATTTGATAAGTTCACTTACAATGATATGAACATTTACAAGATGCCGTTGGAGCAGTTTCAAGTGAACACCAAGTTCTTAAACACTCTTCCTGATGAATGGAGTAAATTTGTTACTGATGTTAAACTGGTCAAAGACTTGCACACTACCAATGTTGATCAACTTCATGCTCATCTGCAACAACATGAACGACATGCAATTGAAGTTCGCTTGATGCATGAACGCAACCATGATCCTCTTGCTTTAGTTGCATCTCACCAATTAACTCAGCAAGCTTATCAATCTCATCTACACCCTCACCAACAGTCTCTATCTCAACATCACGTTTCACCATATCAGTCTTCACAGATTGTTTCACCTTATCAAACTCAACAATTCACAACAAATCAATCAACACCTCTTTCACTTACTTATCCAACAAATGAGTATCAACCCACCGTTCACCACAACGTTTATTCTCAACAACCATCAATCCCACAATTGGAATATGCTCCACAACCCTATTCAGCTACCAAACCTATAGTTACCCAACCAGACTCCAGTCTAGTTGTTCCAGTGTTCCAGAAGGGGGATGATCCAATTGACGCAATTAATCACATGATGTCATTTCTAACTGCTGTTGTCACATCCCGGTATCCCACTACGAACAATCAGCTAAGGACTTCGTCAAACCCTCGTCAACAAGCTACCATCTATGATGGAAAAGTGACTGTGCAACCTGTTCAGGGGAGACAACTACTTATGGCTTGCTGGAACAACAAGAAAATACACACCTGGTGCAAGTGGTAGCAACACGGGGAAACAACGGACTGTTATTTGTTACAATTGCAAAGGGGAGGGTCATATTGCCAAGCAGTGCACTAAGCCCAAAAGGAAAAGGGATGAAACATGGTTCAACGATAAAGTGTTGTTGGTTCAAGCTCAAGCAGGTGGTCAGGCCTTAACAGAGGAAGAAATAGCATTTTTGGCAGATCCAGGACTTCCTGACATTCAAACCTCTCAGACAGTCATCACTCACAATGCTGCTTATCAAGCCGATGATCTGGATGCCTATGACTCTGATTGTGATGAACTCAATTCAGCCAAGATTGCTCTCATGGCCAATCTCTCAAGGAATGGCTCAGATGCACTCACTGAGGTACACAATCAAGATAATCTGAACTATGACTTATTCAATCAAAGTGAGCAGATCATGACGTCTTCTGAACAGTCTAATGATGTGAGTCAGTCAGAAACTGATATAACCAGTGATAGCAATATCATTCCTTATTCTCAGTATCTGAGTGAAACACAACAGGAAACTGTCCAGAATTCTAACTCTTCTGCTCACCAAGATGTTCTGATATTGTCTATGTTTGAACAAATAACTACCCAAGTGACGCATTGCAACACTGTTAATAAAGCTTTGACTACCGAGCTTGACAGATACAAAGAAGAGGTTAAAGATTTGAAAGAAAAACAAAATGTTGAAAACAGTTTTTTTAGGATCAAAATGAACAGTTGCCTAGATTGTACAGTCTAAGCAAAATCTTATCCAAACAAGTGCAGGCAAAGGATTGTTTAATAAAAACAGTTTCTGAACTCAAATAAGTGAAATTTGAAGAAACAAAAAAAAAAAAATATTGAAAGAGAACTTGAGTAGATAAAGAAAATTAAGCAACTTGACAACATCATTTTCAAAAGAGGTCAATCTGCGCAAACTGTTCGTATCTGACTAACTCCAAAATTTTGTTATGACAATCACTCGAAACAAGCTCTCGTTTTTGAAAAAACCTGTCTGTCATGATACAAAAGCTCGTAAGTCTCAACGCAAATCTATATGCCTTGTCTCCTTATCTGACTATGAAACTCTTAAAGCTAAGTGAAAACAGATCTATCGTTTCAAAAATGCTTTTGAAAGAATCTCAGATCTCATTGTTTGTGAAACAGATCTCAAAAAAAACATATAACACGAACCCATTAATTATGATATATCTTAAATAACGATATCTACTACGAAACTGATATTCTGTTTCGACAAACATCACATTTATTATTGTGAGACCATGCCTATTATGGATAAGTAGACTCTTCGGTCCTCTCTACTACTCTCTATAACTCTTCTCAATCTTCCACAACCGCATAGTTTGAGGTTCCAAAAGAACTTCCTACAGTTAAGTATGGTGAATACTAGCTTGAAAGGTTGCTTACACGCTATCTACTGGCATTGATCAGGTTTGTCAAAGAAAGAACCACTGCCACAGCTATAACTGAAGGCACTGGGGTTTGAACATACAAAGGCGTGTTTTCGAGATGAAATCATTCCGTTTTTAAAAAAATTAAAAGATATCTTCAATAACTTTAACCAATACTTGGTTGAAGAACTTGCCGATGTCCAAAAATTCTTTTATCAAATGGAACAGGCTGTCGAACAACATCGCTTGGAGTCCAGAACTTTTGAAGTTAAAATGAATCAAGTTTTGAGTGAAAATGAACGACTCTTGGCACAAGCCATTGATAAGGATATTGTAAAGACTGTTGTGAATTTGTCTGTGAATGCAAGTGGTGAAACTGTGACTGAATGTCAAAAGTGTCTCGAACTCAAAATTAATGATAATTCATAAATTAAATAAGTATATGTATACATGTAGTTTATATTATGATCTTGCTCTTGAAATATAATTATTTCACACTTAAAGTTTTTTAGGTTTTTAACTTATTTTTATTAGCCATTTTACTAGCATTGTCTAAATTAGTCCAAAAAGCCCAATAAGCCCATAAGCTAAGCCCATTAAGTTATTATATTGATAGTATTACTCAAAGATCAGGTCCTAGCCTATTAGTAAGGTCCAAGTGGATTGGGCCTAAAGCTAAGTCTAATAAGTCCATTTTGTTTCGTTGGGCCTAGTGGTCCAATAAGGCCTTATGGCCCATTTAAGCTTATAAATGACCCTTGTTACAAAATTTTAGGTTCTTGAGGTCGGGATACTTTTATTATCAGTATGTTAGCATTTTAAAACTCTAAAGAAGTGGGTCCTTACCACCTCGGGTTTTAGTTACAAAAATCGCTTTGCATAGTATAGTGTTCGGGTAGTAGTAAATTTTGTATACTTTTATGTTTACGAAAATAGTCATAATTTATCAACCGTAAATGGTATAATTGATATATTTATATGCTTGGATTCATAATTAAGTGTACTTTGTAGATTCAAAGTCATTTTTATACCTTTTTTAATATTACTTATACATATGGGTATATTACTACCTAATGGTCAAGTTACTAATTAGGACTGAAATTTCACTTTCACCATTTTTAATGCCATTTTTAAACCATAAAGTGTTGGTTGACTAAATTCAGAATCTACATGGCTTTAGCTACAACCCATAGTTTTCACTTTTTAATTGGTTTAGCCCGTAAATATGACTTTTTACACAATTTGTACAGCAAGGTCCAGATTTGACTAGTTTTAGTGTTTTGACCATAACTCATTCATTATTTACTTTCTTGGAATCATCCATTTTGCCCAATGTACATAAGAGATTTATCTATGACCTCATGTCATCAAATCAATCCACAAACATACTAATTTTTATAGAATCTACTGTTCATTACAGCTCATAATTTTGATGATCTTTTCACTTGTTTTAGATGACTATTTTAGCTATAATTAACCTAGATCTATACATGCATAGCCATTTTTATTACTTGATCATCAAATATAATACATGTACATATACAATTGAAAATCAAAAGAAAACATAAATAAAACTCATGAGATTTTTACCACAAGAAATATGTCGAAAATGATCAAATGATCAAAACAAGAACAAAGCTTCAATCTTCAAACTGATCTTCACAAAAAATAATTTTTGATCACCATTTTTCTTTACCCAAAATGACTTGATAAAAACTTGTATGACTTTAGCCCCAAAATGTATATAACCCTTCTTGAAAACCTTTTTCAATCACCTCAAAAATACAAGGAATATACTAGGTTGTCATTTTTACTAGTGTGGTTATTTTATGATCTATAGAATTGTATGGAATTGGTGTTGTGGCTATGGTGTGAACGGATCGAAGAGGACCAAAGGAGGGTTTTTAGTGCTTTAGAAAAACTATGAGAAGTATACAAGGTGAGTTAGTGGTTTTGTTGAGTGGTGGCATGCAAAGATATGCATACAAGCAAGGAGGTCATGCCACTTGGTGTGAAAATGTGGATCCCTTGTGCCACCCATATGGGTGTGCATGAGGGAGTAGTATTTGTTAAGTTTTTGGGTAAAATGTTAAGATAGGTGGGTAGTTTTGAGGCTAACGGGTACTAGCGAAAAATATTCCGAGAGTTAAGGCGAAACCACGAAGTAAAAAGGAACAAAGTAAAAATATTTCTACATTAATTGGGATACTTTTCTGAAAATTTTAGATTACGTACGGTACAAGACGGATAATAATTATAAACATTGCTCGTAAAGATTTTACGTAAAATACGAAAAATGCGCGTAACACGAAAAATAAAAACAAATGTAATAAAATTATTTCTATGGCATTTTGAAAATATAAGCGTCGATGCTTAACGTAGAATTTGCCAGTTCTTTGTAAACGTCATGTAAATTACAAATGTAAGCCCTAATTCTCCCGGTTAGTCATGAGTTCATATCTCAACATAAAAATGAAAAATATAATTAATACTCGATAATAAAATAACGACCTGAAATTGACGGTTTTTCACACTGCTGCTAGGGTAACTTTTAGCAGTTACTACTGTTGGACTTAAACCAAGGTTTGTGTTGCTCGTATGTTTAATACTGCCAATAGAAAGACGTTTTCTATTGTTGGTTACTACTTCTTGGTTTAAGGGGAAGCTAATAATTCAGATTCATTTAAATGTTCTTAAATGTTTAAAAGGCTCGTTTTTTGATTCATTGCAATAGTTGATTATAAAGAAGATTGTTTATTACCTATTTGAAGATGAAGTGGAATTACTTGAGTACGTGTTCTTATCATATCTCAAATGGCTTATAACATTTGGAGGTAACTTGTTTGTGTTTTCAATGATGTGACGAAGACGTTTCAAAATCTAGCAAAGGTGTGCGATTTCTCTTATGGTGCTCAATGCGTACATTTGCTATCACTTTGGTTATGTGTCTCACAGAAGATGAGTATTTTTATCAAGAGGTTGCGATCTACTTATATTTCACTGATTTATTTATAAGTTCGAAGTCACGTGGATAATACAAGATATAAGACATAAGTTTGGGTTATTCTACTTCTACATCAAGTTCGTTATACTTGGTTTTCTTCATCAGTAATCATTACAAAAAGCCTACAGAATTGAAGATTCATGAAATGGTTAACATATGGGTTTCAGGGGAAGCTTATTGTTAAAATGTTTAACCATTTACATGCATCATTCGAGGTGTAGGTTTTTACTACTGCTGTCATTATTCTACCTGCTAGTGTGGGTTTCTCTACTGCTCAAGTTCATTTTTGTTATTGTGCTTAATGGTAAGTAATTTGAGGAGTTAGAAGGATTGGATTAGAAGTGTGATATTGGTTTGTAGTGGTCAAGATCAAAGTTGCTTATATTCATATGTCTCCTATTGGATTATGACAAAAAGGGGGAGAAGATGTTAATAGGTACAATTGGCAACTTATAGATCCTTGGTGTGGCATTGTACAAAGGAAACATACTTAAGGGGAAGTTTTGTTTCATTCAGGGAGATGATTACATCTCAACTTCAGAGGAAACTTTGATTAAAGGCTTTATGATGAAGTTCGTACACGACTTTGTTTGTTTTGTCATCATCAAATAGAGGAAGATTGTTGGGAATTATTGATTTGATGAGACAAAATAAATAAAAGAATGAAACAAGGACTTAAACGCAAAGCTGGAATTCTTCAAAAGATGGAAGATTTTGAAGATTCTAAAAGATCTCCTTAAGAAGATAAAAGATATAGAAGATAAAGATAAAAGTTAGGAAGATATTATTTGTTTCCTAATTATATTTGATCTTATCCTTGGTAAACCTAGATGATCTCTACTATATAAAGAGACATTGGGTCATGTAGTTTAGTATCCAAAAAAACATGTGTGTGTACACTGGATCAATGTAGACGTCTAGTTGGTGTATGTAGCCTCAAGGATCTTTGATCCCTATTACAGGTGGTAACTGTTCTATACTGATCATATAGAATTGGGGCTTGGTGGAAACATATGGTAATAAAACCTTATTCAATAACAATTGTCTTAATTCTATTCTGCTACATAATTGTTATCAGTGTTATTGTTTATCCTAGATATAAGATCTAAACAATCTGAGCTTAAATGATTCTTTAGTTTCCATAGATAATGTAGACTAAGACATGATCACAACATGGTGATAGTAATGACGTCCTGGTAAACATTGAAAGGGTTGAAGAATGAAAAAGAAATGTATGGATAAAGGGTGAAAAGAAAGAAGACCTCCACTTAATTTAGGCAGAAATCGGGTTAATACATAATCTATCAAATGCACAAAGATGATTTATAGTATTGAAGATAAACATCATGTACCTACTGATGCTATGCACAACCCTTACTAGCCATTTAAGTTTCTCTCAAAAGATGTTGGTCTCATTTGTCATGAAGATACGTTTTATTGGTTAAAGCAGTAGGTTATAGTAGCAAAGCGTAACAAGATTGGCAGCACTTGTACATAAGGTGGGGTTGGAAACACAAAAAGTGTCGATCTCTTCAAGTTGTTATAGGTCTTGGCCGTTTAGTTTATGTAATTGATTTAGATTAGTAATCTAGTCCGGCCCAAGGCCCATGGGAAGCCCATCACAGCCCATGGGTCGGCCATCATGTAAGTATATAAGCCCTCTCCTAGCCTTGGAGAGGGGGGTTGTTTCATTTTCCATTTTCACACACATAATACAATTCATCCATTCCATCCATTACAACCACTCTCTTTCTCTTGTTATTGGTTAGATCATTAATAGATTACATGTTTTTCAATTGGTATCAAGAGCATGGCATTTCTAGTGGTGTGTTTAGTTTTGTGTTTTATCTTGTGATTTGTGTTCAAAATCTTTATAAAGAACTAAATTTTTGATTCAAATTTTTTTGGTGTAAAAACCTTAAAGTTTTCATTTTTTTTGTTCCTATAGGGTTAGTAACACTAATTGTTCAAGAATTTTTGCTAAAAACCATTCAAAAATGTGTTTTTGTTTGTTTTGAAAAATTTGAGTTTCGTATAGTAGGTGAACAAACGAGTAGAAAACCGACAAGTACATATGACTACGAGTATTGCCGAACAAGGATAAATTAGCCGAACATGGGAGGCAGAACGAGTTTATATCAGTTTCAACGAACGGAGTTTCTACCAAGAAGGAATCCCGATACAAGCTTTCCTAGCAATAACCGAACTAGGTTTCGTGTTGGAAATGAACCAGCAGGATTTCCGAAAAAAGTGGTGGATCCGAACTAGAAATCTTGGTTGGAACCGAACAAGATAATCTATCTAGGACCGAACAGTTTATTCTAGGGTTGAGCCGAACAAGATTAGTTCAGTTTGAACCGAAACCTAGACATATCTAGTTGACCGGACCAAATTTTTCTTGGACAACCACCTAGTTTTAACTACTTTATTTACTCAAATCATATTACTAATTATAAATTATACGGTTATTTACTTTGACTGGTAAAATCCGTGAAAATTTATTTGTTTCCCGGTTTGTAGTGAATTGTAAAATACCGTGTAGTTTCATTTCATGACCTCAACAAATACATAACCAAATACAATTTCTTTCTACCAACCGATTCAATCAATTTGTAATCTTTTTTATTCCACAATGAGACTCTTTGCAGATAAGTCTTTCTTTCAGGGGGAGACATCAAACGGCACCAATGCTTGATAAAACACTTGTGATGAATCTTGAAGAGCCGAATGGAACTGTATATATTGAATAGACCTATTGGAAGAAATGATTCTTGCCTCTGTCTTGAAAAGGGACCATCGTTTGGCCATCTATCACTGTTGGTAAGGGGTAACAGACTTAAGGAAATATACGGAAACTCACTCACGCTGATGCACTTCAACGCTGAGTTGTGACATCCAAGCATTAAATATCTTTCTCCAAGGCCTTTCCAACTGAAATCTCTATGCTCATTGTGATGTCAACATCGTGATTGCAAAAGATCTTTGGGGTGAAGATTAACTGCTAATGTCAAGGAACCGTCGGTTACAAAACAAGATTGAGAGTGCAAGATGTATGATGAAATTCGATAAGTTATTAACAAGAATGGAGGAGTGTTTGTCGTTACACGAGAGTTTTCTACTTGAGGTTCACTCTGTTACTCAATGATATGAAACAATACAGATCGCCATTTGCAGCAATTTCAAGTTAACACCATGTTTTTAAACACTCTTCCTGATGAATGGGCACAAATCTGTTACTGAGTTTAAATTGGTCAAAGACTTGCAATACTACCAATTTTGATTATCAGCTTCATGCTTACTTCAAACAACATGAAAGACATGCAAATGTAAGTTTCGATTAATGCGATGAACGTAACTCGTTCCTATTGCTTCTAGTTGCATTCACCTAATTTTTAACTCAGCAAGCTTATTCCAATATCATCTACACACTCACCCGAACTCTCACCCACAAACATCATCTTGTTTTCACATACTCGTCTCACAGTTTGTTACACCTTATCAGACTCAACAATTCAACAACTAGTCATACAACATCTCTTTCAATCTATTTCCATCAAATGATACCAATTCCTCAACTTCACCACAACGTTATATTCTCCACATTCATACATTCCACAATTGGAATATGCTCCCACAACTTTACCAAACATCAACAATCTGAATTTTACCAACAGACTCGGTCCTAATACGTTCTAGTGTTCAGAAAAGGGGATGATCCAATTGATTGCGATCAAGCACATGATGTCATTCTTAATTGCTGTTGTCACCATCGGTTATCCTACTTAAACAATTAGCTAAGGACTTCGTTCATAACCCTCGTCACAAGCTTACTCATCTATGATTGGAAAAGTCACTTTTGTGACAACATGTTCAGGGCGATGGACAAACTACTTATGCTGCTGGAACAATGAGAAAATACACACCTGGAGCAAGTGGAAGCAACACATGGAAACAACGGACTGTCATCTGTTACAATTGCAAAGGGTACGAGGGGTCATATTGCATAGCAGTGTGTACTAATGCCCAAGAGAAAACGTGAGAAACGTTGGTTCAATGATAAAGTGTTGCTGGTGCAAGCTCAGCAAGGTGGTCTAAGTGTTAACAAGGGAGAAATATCATTTTTGGCAGATCCAGGGACTTTCTGACACTCAAAACCGTTAGACTGTCATTACCCACAATGATGCTGTTATCAAGCTGATGATCTGGTGACATATGACTCTGGATTGTGATGAACTTAACTCAGCCTAGATTGCTTCATGCGAATCTTTCAGGAATGGCTCAGTGACACTCACTGTGTACACTTTAGGGTAATTGTCCTATGATTTAATCAATCAAAGTGAGCAGATTAAGAGTCTTCTGAACTGTCTATGCATGTGAATCAGACAGAAACTAAATAACCAGTGGTAGCAATATCATTCCTTATTCTTTGTATCTGAGTGAAACACAAAAGGAATCTGTCCAGAATTCTAACTCTTTGCTTAACAAGATTTCCTGATATTTATGTCTATGTTTGAAAATTAAATACCAAGTGGATGCAATGCACCATTGTTAATATAGATTATTAAAAGTGCCAAATAAACGCTCTTGACTACCGAGCTTGACAGATATAAGAGAGGTTAAGTTACTTGAAAGAAATGCAAAACTGTTAAGACAGTTTGTTTTTTAGGATCAAATGAATCAGTTCTATGCACCGAGATTAAACATCTTAAGCAAACTCGTTCTAAACAAGGTGCTAAAGAAAAGGATTTTTATGAAAACAGGTTCTGTCTCAAAAATGATTTAAAGAACTGGAAGAAACAGAATATTG
The DNA here is from genome assembly GCA_026074375.1 of Tanacetum coccineum. Classification (NCBI taxonomy): domain Eukaryota; kingdom Viridiplantae; phylum Streptophyta; class Magnoliopsida; order Asterales; family Asteraceae; genus Tanacetum; species Tanacetum coccineum. Next base: position 21,311 of record BQNB010052773.1, on the reverse strand, counting down.
ATAGAGAAATTGCTTCTAGAATAAGAATTTAAGCAACTTGATATATTCATTTTACAAAAGAGGTCATCTGCGCAAACTGTTTCATTATGATGACTAATCCAAAATTTGTTATGATCATTCACGAAACAAGCTATAGGTTTGGAAAAACATTTTATCAGAAAGAAAGTTCGGGAAGTCAAGCCAAATCTGTATGACGGGGTAATGTAATTACTTTAAATGGAGCTATTGTGATTCTTGTTCGGATGAGACATTAATGCTTTGTGAAGAGGAGTAATTCAAAAATGCTCTTTGACAAAGAACAAGATCCAAATGGTTGTAAAACTTAGAGTGAACACCTAAACCTTATTAGATTATGCGGTTCTTAATAACGGGGAAATATACACACAAACGATTGGTGTCCGACAATTTGATTTATATAGTGAACACTGCCTATTGGAAAGCGATTCGGTCCCAGCTTTTTGACCCATTCCTTCTTCCAAAATCCAACAAAGTTGAGGTTTCCAAAAGAATTCCTTAAAGTAAGTATGGGTGGATACTAGCTTGAAAGAGCTAAACGCCATCTTATGGCTTTGACAGGTTGCCAAAGATAGAACCTACTATGCATACAGCTATCATTGAGGGCATGTGGGGGTTTAAACATACAAAGGCTTATTTTCGAGATGAAATTATTTCGTTTATAAAAGAATTAAAAGATATCTTCAATAACTTTAATCAATACTTGGTTGATGAACTTGCCGATGTCCAAAAATGTACCTTTTATCAAAATAGATACTAGGCTGTTCGAACATAAACATAGCTTGGAAGTCCAGAACTTTCGAAAGTTAAACTGAATAAAGTTTTGAGTGAAAATGAACGACTCCTTGGCACAAGCCATTGATCTGATATTGTAAAAACTGTGTGAATTTGTCTGTGTGAATGATGTTGTGGAAACTTGTTAGAATGAATGTCATAAAGTGTCTCGAACTCAAGATCCGTGCTTATCAATCATAAAGGATTTGTTGATAAAGAAAACTTACGATAACTTTGTAAGAGTTTACAACTCTTGAAAAAACATTGACATCTCTTTGGAAGCTGATTTCTCAACATTAATCAAGGAAATTTTTCAACAGAAAAAACAATGTTTTAGATCAAAATGCTCCAAGTTTTTACTCAGATGTTTGATATTTAAGTGTATTGACGAGTCAGTCTCAGAGAAAGACACAGGCATTGTCAAGTTGTGAAAGAGCAAATTAAGTCCTTATAAGGAAATGTGGATGTTAGTAAAGTCAAAATGGGCGATGGATGAATTTGAGACTTTTAACATTGAATTGGAACATAGTACTTTTGATGTTCAAATCTTGTTGCGCGAGAATGAGCACATTTGAAACAGACTATATAAGCAACTTTATGGACTCGATTTAACCAAAACGTCTTTATGTTCATCAAAGGAACAATGTGATGCGTTATTAATAAATAAAGTCAATATAAAGTTGGGGAAAAAATTTATGATTTAATTGCAATACTTCGCAGGTACAAGTTTTCTGGTTCATAGCAGCCCTAAAATGAGTTATGGAAACTTAAGGAAAAGCTTTAGAAAGGAAGCTATTGAGACCATCTGTTTACTCAAACAAAGGTTGTCTAAGGATAATATAGAACTAACACGCCCAAATTGTGAATAAAAGGTCTGCTAACTCCTTCTTATATTATGCACACTATTGGAAGAAAGCTTTGGTCCTTATGGATATAGATTTGATCTGTAAAAGCAAATTATCCTAAAGATTCACTTTTAGGAGTCTGCCTTTAGGTATACCAGTCATCAGGATTTGCTTTCACACATAAGTAGGACTTGCCCCTAGCATCAACATTTGATCCTTAATTAGTTCCAGCGGTCACACCGAAGGAAAAAGGACAGAAAGTTAGGTTGCCGAAATCACCCACATCCACAGTAAACATAAAGAAAGACTCGACCTCAAAAAATTGGTTTCTAACAAGGTGTGTTGGCATTTATACAGGAGTATAGATTTCTACTAGTGCTAGCGGATCACAGCCTTCAGGCAATACCAGGAATGATAAGATTCTGCAAACACTAAGTAGTAATTCAAAGAATAAAGTAGAAGCTCACTCTAGGAACGTTAAATCTAGTTTGAATAAAAGGAATAGTACTGTTAAAGTTAATGGATCTGCGTCTGTGCAGAATTCAAGAAACATGATTAATTCTTGGATTATGTCTGAATTATCGGTGATGGATTGCATGTCTTCTGATATTTGTGTGTTTCTAAGAATAATGTGAAATTTCGTGCCAAACCTAAGAAGAGAAAATCAAAGAAAGAGATTTGGAAACAAACAGGAAAAGTAGGCGTGTTTCACTAAGATAGGTTATATCTTGGAGGGGACCTCGTCGGACCTTCAATATGTAGGAAATGCATGCCCTTTAACTAGGATTACCACTACTAATGAAGTGCCTTCTAGGAAACCAATAATTCTTGAATCTGAATCACCCAAACCTGTGGTTAATTTGGTATATTCAAGGAATCCTAGGAAGAATAAGAATAATGAGTCTGTTAGCAAAACTAAGGTTATAAAACCAATATCTGCTAACAAACAAGAACCCAGTAAATCCTGAGGATCCACAAAAACCAATGTTCCATCTACTTCTCTTAATGAATGCAGGTTGTCCAAATCGTCCTTTGGTATTTGGACTATGGGTTGTCAAAGCACTTGACGGAGATCTCTCTCAGCTCACCAATTTCATCAGTAAATTCTTAGGTACAGTCAAATTCGAGAAATGATCAAGTTGCAAAGATAAATTAGGTTATGTGAGAGAACTATCAGAAATGGAATGTTACTGGTTTCTGGGTTTATTACGGTTGAAGGATCTTGGGCATATCTATTCTTATGTGGGACAATTCTAGTGATTCTCAATCTTGAAGTGGCCTTTCGTCAACACAACATTGCTTTCATCGCAATATAGAAGGTGATTGAGTTTTATTGCGGGATCTCGAAGGGGATAATCTTTATCACTCCTACTTGGGAATATGTGGCACCTTTCTATTTGTCTATTGTCAAAGGCTTCTAAACCAAGTCTTGGTTATGGCATCGTCGTCTATCTCACTTTGAACTTTGGTGCTATTAATCATATTGCAAGGACATGGTCTTGTCGAGGTTCTCACCTTAGCGCAAGTTTGAAAAGGAACACTTATTGTTCTGCATGTGCATTAGGCAAAAGTTCAAAGAACTCACAACCCAGTCTGGGACACCAATCAAGAAAAAAACTCTATTGTTGCATATGGATCTGTGTAGGCCAATAAGTGTCGCAGTGTCAATGGAGGAAAGAAGTACATCCTCGTTATGTCGACGGACTACTCCTCGATTTAATGGGTAAAATGTTTGCGATCAAAAGATGAAGCTCCTAAACTTTTATATCAACTTTTTGAAGATGATTCCAAGTAGGGCTTAAGGAAACCGTCCATCGCATCAGAACAGATAAATGGAAATGAGGTTTTGTTTAACAGACATTGGTGGAGTATTATGAGAAGTTGGCTCTATATCGAAATATCAGTTGCACGCTCTCCATTAGCAAAAAACAATGTGTGTTGAAGACGAAAATCGTACGCTATTGAAGCAGCCTACTATGTTATTTATTGCTAAAAGCTCCTTTATTTCTATGGGCCGAAGACGGTTGCCACAACCTGTTATACCCAAAATCGTTCCATGATTTTAAAAAATTTTCGGTGTCACGGTAATAAACACCATTATTGAGCTTTTACATGACAAACCTCCTGATCTATCATATCTTCATGTGTTTGGTGCACTCTGCTACCCAACGAATTGATAGCGAGGGTGGGCAAGTTACACCGAAGCGCTGACATTGGTTTTTTCTAGTAGTATGCACCACGAAGAAAGCATTTGATTTACAACAGAGTTACCAGACGAATACTTGAACCATTCATGTTGGACTTTGATGAGCTGACCGCGTTGGCTTCTGAACACGCAGTTCAGGACCCTGCACCTTCATGATATGACTTCTATAACAATTTTGGTCAGGGACTCGTGCCAAAACCCTACTTCGTCAACACCATTTTGTACCACCTCTCGAGATATGAATGGGATTTGTTATTTCAACCAATGTTTGATGAGTCACTTAATCTCCCACCTAATGTTGATTTACAAGCACCAGAAGTCATTGCTCCTATTCCTGAAGTAGTTGCACCTGAACATGTTGTATCAACTGGCTCACCTTCCTCACTTTGGTGATCTAAGACTGTGCACCATCACCAAGTAACTCTCAACAACACAAGAAACTCAAAACTCATATCATTTTTCTTAATGTTGAAAGATAATTTAGATATTGAAGTGAAACATATGGGTAATGATTCGTACTTTGGTATTCCAATTCTAGAAGTTGCTTCTGATCAATCCTCATCGTCGGATGTTATTCATGCAATTGTGCCTCCCGATCACCAAGTTTCTGAACACAAAAGCAACTGGACTAAGGGATCATCCACTTGGAGCATATAATCGGTATCTCGACAGTCCTAGTTTCCCACGACTACAACTCCATGAACAAGCCATATTCTGCTACTTATGATGCTTTCTCACATCTGTTTCGAACCTAAGAACTACCAAAAGACGGCAGTTAACTCAAGCATGTGGATTGAAGCTATGCAAGAGGAACTTCTGAATTTGAACGTCTTGAAGTTTGAGAACTTGTTCCTCCTCTTGAATATAAAGTTTATTTCGTCATCACTTCTTAAGTAGTCTATAGGGTTAAGCTGAGAGTTAGGAGGTATTCTGAAAAACAAGGCTCGGTTGGTCGCTTGTGGTTATCGTCAAGAAGAGGGAATCGATTTGAAGAGTCCATTCGCTTGGTTGCAAGACTAGGGCTATACAAATTTTTCTGGCGTTTTGCTGATAATATGAACATGTCGTTCTATCAAATGGATGTGAAGACTGCATTTTCTGAATCGGTAATCTATGAGAAGAGGTTATGTTAGCAACGGGACGAATTTGTGGGATCCAGACAAACCTACTAAGCTGTACAAGCTCAAGAATGCTATTTATGGGTTTTGAAACAAGCTCACGCGCGTGGAATGATTATGTTGTCTTCATTACTGTATCCAATAACTTTCAAAAGGCATTCCAGTAGAGTAGGTTAGGAACTACTACGGTACAATTTTATGTCGATGACAGTTATCTTTGCTGCATCTACTCCTAAACTTTGTGATCTATTCGCTAAAATCATGTGTTCAAAATTCAAGATGTCGATGATGGGTAAAATATCTTTTTTCTTTTGGACTACAGATTCTCAAAGTCCTAGAGGCATCTTCATAAAACCATCTAAAGTGTGCTCTTGAATCACTAAAGAAAACTGGCTTTGTATCTCATGTGTGTCTCCTATGGTAATCGGCTCAAAGCCTACCGAAAAGCATTTAAATGCGGTAAAAAGGATCTTTTGGTATTATAAAAGGAACCGTACTAAATCGGGGTCTTGGTATTCCGAAGGGATTTCTTCTTTGCACTATTGGTTTTGCAGATGCGGATCATGCTGGTTGTCAAGATACACGCCGTAGCACATCTGGTAGTATACAACTTTTGGGTGTATAGACTTGCTGAGTCCTGGGTCGTCTATAAGGCAGAAAAGCGCTGCGCATATCCATTACGGAAGCCAGAATATATAGCTTTATGTCGGTTTGTGTGCTCAAGTCCTTTGGATGAGATCATAACTTACCGACTATGGCTTTGGATTCACTAAAATTCCAATGTACTGTGATTAACAAAAAGCGCTATGGCCTTATGCGGTTGACAACACACGTTTCAACATTCCAGATCCAAGAATAAAGCATCAGATTTCACTTAATCAAGGAGTCTGTGAAAATGGTGTAATCGAACTTTACTTGTCAATACGGAGTATCAATTGGGGGACTCGTTTCACTAAAGATTCTTGGTCGAAAAGGAATTAAATTTCTATCAACAAGCTGGGTATGCAAAAGTTTTACGCGGAGGACTCTTGAAAAAGTTAGAAGAAGACATTGACGAAATTGGGTGCATGGGTACCATTATACGAACATATCCTTTGTATCATATGTATTATAATATAACTCAGAAAAACAAAATATTTTCTTTTTATATAAACTTTTCATAAACAAAATACAAATTAAAATGAGAAAAAAGAATAACACAAAAAGAAGTTTTCAAATGGCATTTCTTCTGAAAATCGATAACAATTACGGTCTTAGAAATGTCACTCAAACAATTGATACGAGCCATGTAAATGAAGTTTGAGCAGAAGTTTCTAATGTTTCAAAATATGCCAATCGGTTGCTATTAGTTCAGATAGTAACCGCTTTTCACCTTAAGGAAAACATGTGTTCTATCCAAGTCAGTTGTTGCCTAAACAACAAGAATTTATTCTCGGCTATGGATATACTCTATGACCATGCAAAGTCTTGTGATTACTTTGTATACAACCCGTGCTTCTATAATTCCTAATAAGGTGTTCGTGTTAGTGCGCTTATGTGTTAAAATAATGAGAATTCTTTATTTTTATGGTAAAAAGTTGTCTTTCATAATGAACAGTGTTTTTAGTAATCACAAAAGGATTTTTAAAAGACAATTCGGACCATCAAACATGACCAACAGCTCTTTCAATAGAAAACGGGTCATTATTTGAGGAGGAGAAAATCGTCATCGACAATCTTGTGTAAAAATGGTCTTTCAAAAATAAGTCATGAAAATAATGGATAAAGTTTTGGTATATAGACGGATAAACAATTTCAAGGGGAGTTAATTTATATTAACTTACAGTGCTTTAGAGGTCATTTGTTTAAATCTTTATGGACTTTAGACACTTAGTGAATTCAGGCTTTTTTTTTAACTACAGACGATCATATTGCCAACCACTCATAGTTTGTAAAAGATTTAGGGAATGCTTGGTAAAATCTTTCATAGTTTTAAATGCCATGCAGTTAGATTCTCACGGAATAGATTTAAGCTTTTATTCTTCAAACACGCTCTCAGAATATGTATGAGTAAAGGTTTGGCTGATTCCGCGTATCGTGTCAAAACCAACAAGGGGGGAAGGAGTAGATGTTACTTTATAGTGTCCTTAGTCTTCTTTTGAGGTTAGCTTCTTTTTTCTTTTGAGATTAGCTTCTTTTGATTTTAGACGTTTTGAATCTTTTGGGTGCACTATTTCAATCACATGGTGGAAGAGACATCTCGTCATTAGCCAGTATGCATTATTTGAGTCCCCAGGGGGAAGTGTTAGGAGTATAATTATTTAAACGTAAGAATAAGTTCTTCTGATCTATTAATGCTTCTCAACGGTCCATCCCTAAGCTTATTCTTAAAGAAGTAGAAATATTTGATAATGATTATGACTGTTGTACCTTGAAGTAATACCCCAGATTAGCTTCCGCTGCTATATGTAAAAATGGGGGTGTTACATCCGGCCAGAAGAAATGTGTACATTTGGGACTTAGTTGACTTAGGTGTTGTCATTTCGACTACTTAGAGGGAATAATTGTGATATCCGGGACTTAATTGACTTTGGTGTTACAATTTAGATCATAAATATTATGTAAGGAGAAATGCGGACATTCGGGACTTAATTGTCTTTGGTGTTGCAGTTTCGAATTATTTGTGTACTTCGGATATTTGGATTTTATATATCAAGACTGCTTGATGCGGCTTGCAAGAAAGTTTTAAATCTACTCAAGAAAGGATTGCTAGTTTAGGGGGAAGCTAATACAACTTCAACACCGACACACCAACCTCACAAGCTCAAGTTACATATGTATCTGAATCTGTTCTATCCTCGAAGTTTAATGCAAAGACTTTCATAACTTGGAAAGAAAGTTGAAGCAACGTTGAAGAGTACTTGAACAGAGAAAGATCAGATTGACAACCTCTTAAAAGAAAGAAGGTTAATGAGGAGCTTAGAAAGTTTGTTGGTGAGAGATTGTACAAAGGAGACCTACGGCTGCGTCAAAAGAACCATATGATTCTATCATATGATGTTCTCATCATTCAGGTCAAACCTCGTATATAATAATCTTGTGAATATATAAAGTGTAGACTTAATGGTGATAATAAGGAGTGCTCGAGTACAAAATTTTTAAGAATTTCTTAGTAAATTCAAAATCTTTCAAATAATTATACTCAGCACTGTCTTATAAACCCTTAAACGTTGAGGGGGAGCAATAATATGTCCATTCTGCTAGAATATATCATTTTGTCCCCGAACGGTTAATCAATTGATATCCAAAATATCAAGGGATTAACATTTTGGATAAGGGATGAGAAAATGTGATTAACCTGTCTTAATGTTAATTGACAGAAGTGAATCAAAGTAAAATGCTCAATTGCACTCCACCACCTAGCATGTACTACAGATTAACGAGGCACACGTTAAAGGGGTAGCTTATACGTGATGATGAAAAAAAACTCTCAAAGTTGTTAATCTTATGATATTAATATATATTCAAACATTTTGATTCGAAATTTTCAATGTTTTTGGACAAGGAAAGTGATGAAATACCCAAAAGACTGACCTGTTCTAAAATTTCTTGAAGTTTTAAGGCGTTAGACTTAGGTATTCAGATCCCATGCATCCAGCTAGAACGGAGGGATCTACCAGGGTTATCCACTAGTTTCGTTAGTGTGTAGATAGAAAGTTAGAAAGAATGAAGTCCTTTAGTTCAGGGTTATCATTAAGGGGGTTGATTTAATTATTTATTTAAAAGGAGGGGGAAATTGGTAGTGCCGGAAGAATAGGGGTTAAGGGGGGGAAAATGTGGAGAAATAGGGGACTTAGAGAATCGGGGCGAATAATGCTACTTGAGATGGAGCTAACACTGGAAACAAACCCCCCAACAAGGTGTAGTTATGAAGTCTTGGTAAGCAGTTAATAGGGGTTGAGACTTGAAAAGAAATTTGTCCATTTTAAGGGGAAATAAAGGGTGAAATTTAAAGAAGCCCTCTTATAACACTTTGGAGGAAACGAGGTCTATACATATGTGTAGGAAACACTCAGGTTTAGTCTGACATTGAAGACAAGGTCTTGGACCCCAGTGACGCTTTATGCACAACTTCCCTAGCCACTCAATGGTCTCTTTTAAAAGACTCTTGTTTCATTTTCTACTCACAGGAGTATGTACTACGCATTTCTATGACTTTCTCATTCGTGGTAGATGATTTATTGATAAAGTCCTGGGTGGCAAGGTCTGCTCCAGCCTTCTGATTCACTAAAACCTTATAAGGTGCACTTCACTTTCCGATCATACTCTCTAAATTTAAAGCTGCTTTCTGCATTGCATGCACTATATAAGTTGCACTTATTGAGTCTAGAGCCAAAAAAAAAAAAAAAGAGATCATCCATTAATCTCATATAGGACACACTTTTCCTTGTCTTTGTTCATATCTTAGCTTGGTTATCTACACAATGTAATCATCAAGTTAATATCATTAGAAGTCCTATGCAAGATTCTTGTGATTTTGCCAGAAACATCCGAGATACGGGATACTTAGGTATTCACTCATGTGATCTGATTGAAAATCCTGCTTGAGCCAAAATCAAACAAGTCTCTCACATGGTTAGGTAACTTGTGCCGTTTATTGTATGACAATCAAACTTTGTGACAAATGGAAAGGAAACGAAGGTGCTATTTATAGAATCAAACTTGTTCCAAGGAAGGTGGATCACACGGTTGTTATTGAATTTTGAAATGATATTAACACTTCACGGTGTTTCTTGTTGTCACAAAAAACAACTTTTGTAAGTGATACACCGATTGATTTCAAATCAATTTTCTATATCAATCGGTGAGATAGTAACTCACTGGTTCATCTTATCGTGCCTGTCTGCTTTTTTGTGACGTTCCAAACGATAATGAGGAATCATTGCTTGAGTACGATGAATATCTAATACATTAGTGTGTTAGAACAGATTCCCATACTACAGCTGGAAAATCCTAGTCAAGAAGAATTTCATAAATTGAATCTAACTGAATCACAGGTACGATCCTCACGGATATGAAGGTTTCTTCCAACCAAACTCTGGGCAAATGACAAAGCCATAATAACTTTTCGTCTCCCACTTACTTTATGCTCTGTTTTATGCAGGTATATTTACAAGATGGTGGTGGCGTGGCAAAGGAGAGCAGTTCCCTCAATTTCCAGATTTGGCACTCAGGTATCCCATCAGCCACATGCTACATTCCTGACCAACAAACATAAAGACATCATGAAGCTCAGTACCTGTTTCAAGACTTTCGAAACTCTGATACGAAACAATACTTTCTCAAAGTGAATTCGTAATTGTAGTGTTAAATTAAAGTACTTCATGAAAAGTAAGATTGCGAGCAATTAAAGCTTTCCTATCAACAAATCAAGAAAGGTTTTAATTAGAGCTCATGTCGGTCCAGAAGTCGCAAGTTCACCAAATGGCAACAGGTTACGAGATGGCAAAGAGACTCATGCTTGGTTGATGATCTCTAGATGTTTCAAAAGTTCTCCAATTTATTGTAAAATACTAAGTTCTATAATGCACAAGTCAATCCTAAAGTACAATGCTTCACTACATCATATTCACAACGAGAAAGTCAAGTGTAAGAGCTACAAGGACTCTAAAGATGAAGCATAGTATGCTAGGTTTATATGTTTGGAAATTGGCTGTGAAGTGAACCTCCCCTTAGGGTGGAGATGGTTGGAAACACGAAAGTGGCGGTTTACTTCTAAATTGTAAAATCTGTAGCTCATCGTTTATGTCATAATTTTGTTTAGTAATATAGTCCGGCCCAAGACCGTGGGAGCCATTTAGAACCAATGGGCAGGCCACTTATAGGTACTATATAAAGTCCCTCTCCGTAGCCTTGGAGAGGGTTGGTTGTGCCATTTTTCTTATATTCCATTTTATACAATTCAACCATTTATCGTCCATCTATATTTAACATCACAACCAATCACTCCACCTATTGTTCTTAGGTTTGATCATAAGATATACTCAGTTATTCTACAGGTTGTTTTCAGGTTATCTTGGACATCACAAGATCCACTAGGCCCAAGAAGCGCAATGAATACAATCTCTTGATCTTTTATTTCACGTATCAAAATGTATTCTTCGTATTTTTTTCTTGTAATCTCGTATGGAGTTTTGACGTCTCGGCCACGATTTTTGTAAAACCATTGGAAATCGGTTCTTTGTCTTGCTTAAATGGTTTAACTCTTTTTGGTATTATGTCATGATGTTTTATGCTGAAATGAAAAATGACGAAAAATTTTTGCGGATGTGATTTCTCGAGAGTTATGTCTATTTTGTTTATGTTTTTATTGAATCAAATTCATAATCACAGTAAATAAACGCCATATAGAATTGATAAAATGTTACTTATTTTTTAACTTCATGTATGATGGGTTGATTATATTAGTGATGATCATGTTACAATCATACTGTGTTTTTGAAAAAAATACAAATATGTTAGTTGCTACTTAACTTAGGGTATAATTCATTTACTCACATTTGAGATATATAAATTCACAATTCACATGTTAAGATCCACTAACAACACAAAATTAAGTAAACGAGAATTTCTACCAGTTGTACCTATAAAATCAAATATTCAAAATATTACGTGTTTCAAATATCTACTCATGATAATTGTAATGAAAACAAAAATTATGTAAAAATATATATGATTTTCCTAGCATCAGTTCAAATGTGAAATAAAAAAATAATTTGATGGATTATTTATTCATTAGAATCAACAAAGTCTTCTTATTCTTGAAAATTGCTTTCATCTTATTTGAAACCAAGATATTCTTCTTCTTGAAACAATTTTATTTCTTGGAATCACAACTCTGAAAATATAAACATTAAAAAAAATTTAAGTTGTTTCAGATGACAAAATGCAAATTATCTCACATGTGATACCTCACATCTATGATAATTAATATCCAATTAAAAACAGGTTCTATGGGATACATTATGTAGATATCACATATGATAAAATTTAACAGAATGAAATATCACATGTGATATCCACATATGATATATCAACAAAAATAACCTCAGATATACATAACCCATTAACCCAAGTCTAACTCGCCTTATGGATACTATTTCATATCACTAAAACTGCATATATTGCGAACTAATACGTTAAAAACCAACTCATTCAGCTTATTTCAATAACTTATTCATTCAAATGCTAAATAATTAGTTATTCGATAATAACACACTACACTAAATAATACACACTTTATCTTACACTGACTCATATCTCTAATTTATATGCTTAGCTATAATTCATCATATATAACTAATAAGCTTGCTTTATAATTCTAGCAAAACTAAATCTAGTATGTTGATGATTAATAAACATTATTTACAATAAATCTCCAAATACAGCTTGGCTTCTTTCATATGTGGCACACAACTTAACACTTCAGATCTTTCGTTCAAATAAGCTGAATTATAAGCTCATAAATTCAAATGATGATAAATTAATACGCTTATTCACATCAAATAAGCTAAAATAAAAACAGATTTGAACCCGATGTTAATCAACTGAAGAAGGAGATAATCGATTCAAAATAAGATAATCGATTGAAGATCGATCGATTAGTTTTTTGTGTTGATGGATTGATTCTTTGTGGATCGGTGTAGAGAGAGAAAAAAGACCGTGTTGTAGAAAAGACACACTATGTGTGTGTATCAAATGAGGTGGTTATAGAAAATATAAGTATATATATTGTAAAAAATACCCCTCTAGTGTAAATAGGCAATTTAATCTCATCCATTAGATGAGATGAAGATGAAAGGTGGGGATGAGTCTCCCGGTATCCAAGAAAACTTTAGTATCCAAATGAACCTAAATCTTAACCAAAATACCCAAAATTGCTAGAAAAATAAGTTGGGTGCCTTTTTATGCAAGAAAAAAAATGCAACACTTTGATTGAAAATGACCTTTAAGTTTGGTACTTTTTTGTGTCATCTGTCCTACATTCAAATGTTATTGGAGTTGACATGTTTTCCAGATCTTATTAAGGGTCCGTTTGGTTTGTACTTTGTAGGTAGTATTTGGATTTGAGAATGGTTTGAAAGATTTAGGGGGTGTTTGAGATTGCTTATTTAAAATAGATTATGTGTTTTGTAAACGGATAATCAGATAATCAGCATTTAGAAAACGTGATTATAAAATATAGTGTTTGAATTTGATATGCTGTTTGATATTGCAATAATGAGATAATCAGTTTTTTTAGTGTTTGACAAATTTGATTATTTTATAACTTAATGCATAAAATTACCAAAATAGCCTTTACATAATTACCAAGATTGCACTAGAGAATTAAATTGAAGGGTAATATAGAGAATTAAATGTGCATTTTGTGGGCCACTTGATCATTAAATGAAAATCAACAAACTAATGAAACTTGCGTTTTGCAAAAGTTACTCTTTCCTAGATTATTCAAATTCACGTTTTGACATCAACAAAACGCAAATAATCAATTAATTGTCACAAGTTGCCAAACACTAAAAACTACTTATTTGCGTTTTGTAAATGAAATAACCAGATAATCACCATCATAACGCACATCCAAACACCCCCTTAGATAGATTTGAGAAAAGATTAAGAGAAAGAATATATATTATTTTATATAAAAAAGTTTTATTTATAAATTAACAAATAATTTAAAAATATTGTACAAACTATAAGAAGAAATAAAAGTAATATAACAAAAGGGCAAAAGTTTAATAAAGATCCATTTTTTATCATAGATCCCAAGACTCCATCTCAACCATCCATTTTTTCATCAAATTAAATAAAACTCAATTTTCACATCTTTTTTTAAATTTAAATATCTCACAAACCGTTAATCGTACGTAAAATGAAACATACCACTGCAACGAGAATTAAATCATCTTTCTAACGAGGGGCACTTTGATATACTTTCAACGAACTTTTTTTAATTTTATTTTTTAGTCACGTCTAGAAAGATCATATGTGATTCTGGAAAATCACATGTGATTTGTATTTTACAAAATCACATGTGATTTTATGAAATCACATGTGATTTTGTAAATCACATGTGATTTTTTAATACAAATCACATGCGATTTTTTTCAGACATAACTAAAAAAAATCGAAAAAAAAAGTTCGTCGAAAGTATATCAAAGTGCCCCTCGTTAGAAAGATGATTTAATTCTCGTCGCGGTGGTGTATTTTTTGTCGTTTAACGATTTACCGTTTGCAAGATATTTTAATTTTAAAAAAGAAGTGGAAAGTGAGTTTTTTTTAATTTAATAAAAAATGGGTGGTTATGATTGGTCCATTGGATATTTGATAAATATTGAATCTTCATTTATCTCAACTCATAACAAAAGTAATAGTAAAATTTGTGTGGCTCAAATATTTGGTAGCACATTTTGTCAGAAAACCAAGTGAATACCTGCCAATTTCATGTGGTATGAGTTTGATTGTTCTGTACCTTCACACTATTTAGAAAAGATGATACCAAACTAAGGTTCATACTAGACCAAAAAGTGTCACACCCATCAAACAAACACACCCTAAAAGAATATTAATGTGTGCGTAACTTCGAGCCCAGTTATGACATTCCTAAAAGAAAAAAAATTATGAAGAAGATGAAATGGGTGAAAAGTGGACGGGTCCACGAAACCAGGTCAAAAAATGAGGTCAAATGGGTTAAACCAGCCACCTTAGCATAAGTAAAAGAAAAAAAAATTATGACGTGAAAAAAACCTGTTAATAGCCGGTTTCGTGATTAATAATTGTATTTTTTTGATACATTGTTTATAATAAGACACATAATAAAATACAGTGTTCATAAATAATATTTACCTTTATTTTAAAACTAAGTTAGTTTTTAAACATAAAAATGGCACATGCGGATTTCCGCAAAATAGCTATTAAAGAATGTGTTTAGTTTACTAGAGACATCCACGTAAACGTTGATAACTTTAAAAAATGAAAGGGTTAAGGATATTATACGAAAGAAAATGTTAGTTAGCTCGTAAATATATATGATCATTTGGTTGCAAAGTACCATTAACCACATAGCCGGCTATTTGGGTGTGTCACAGGCACATTGGCACAGGGCCACCATAAAACTCGAGTCACCATTTTCTAAAACGTTGACTATATTTATAAATTATATATGATTGTTTTATTATTATGTTACTAAGATTGAGATAAAAAATCTTTCCATATAAGATATTGACTAGAAAACTTGTCCCATACAACTAGGGGTGTGCATGAAACCGAAAAACCGAACCTAAACGAAAAATATCCGAAGAACCTAATCCATAAAAAACAAAACCGATGGAAAAACCGATGGTTCAGGTTTTGTGAATGTGTGGAAAAAAAACAAAGTTTTTGGGTCGGTTTGGTTTTAGCATTAAATTCTCCGATTATAATACCGAATCAATCATTTTATAATGGATAACATACAATAAGTTGTGATTCTGAAAGTATGGGTTCGTTATATTTTGCTCCGTCTAGTTTAATAGATGATGTCGTAGTTACTTCTCTTGGTGTTTTTTTTTATTGTACTTGTCATGTTTGAATCATTATAAGTTCTCTTCTATGATGTTTGGAGGTGGTGGTTGTGGTTTATTTTTTTTTTTTGTTTTTTTTTTTATCGTCTGATATTGTGTTGCTTTATAACACAGATAAATAATTTTAAATGTTATATGATCATTTGTTTCTTATTATCAACGTTGTGTCTTTGTTATTTCTTATGTTGGATTGTTTCTTTAAAGCTTTTGAAGGTGTGTAGTTTATTGGTATGTATTCCAAATAGACTTTGCAAAGCCAAAGCTCGGATTAGTAGTAATAGAGAAACCGAAAATACCAAACAAAATAACCGACACCGAAAAACCAAACCGACAAACAAACCGATACCGAATGGTGTTAAAAATCAAAAACCGAAAGTAATTTTTTTCAGTTTTCCGGTTTCGGTTTTATACACAACGAATCAAACCGGAACCATGCTCACCCCTACATACAACCTACTTGTTTTTTTTTGGGCCAATAAGGGCTTAGGCCCAATAAAATAAAAAAACTCAATTATGAGCAAATCGTGTCCCATTGATACTCCCGTCTATATTAAAAAAATATGCAAACAATCTGATTATCTTTTAGACTTTTATCAGGCGCCAATTTGGGCAACATTATTCGTGTTTTGACAAGATTCGATACTTGATTGTATAAAATGTACCTTTTAATCCCTTCACCATCAGGTAATCTTTCAGGAACTTTCTATTTTGAATTTTTTTAGTCTTGCTTTCTAAGATAATAAGCTTGTTAGTTTTTAGGTTTGGAAGCCTTATTGTGGCAATAAACGTTTTTGAGTATCGTTGGTTTTAAAAATTTTTAAGAATTTATTTATAATTTTTAGCGTTATACGGTACTTTTTGGTATTTGTAGGGCCTTCGTATAGTCTTGGTAACATTATGTACACATCGGTATTGATTAGGATTTGATTTGTTTGATATTTTTTTTAGTTTGCTGTGATTGATTTACAATTGGCTGTAGGATGTTTGATTATTATCTTAGATGGTGTAGTTAACGTTGGGATTTTCTCAGTGGTGTGATACTTGGTCTGCTCCGGAATCCACGAGACGGCTTGCTGATTAGTGCACAGGTCGCCTTTTTGAGATACGCATTCAAAGACCAATCCTAAAGTTTATACTGTACGTGCCATACAAAAAAGAAATTGAAATGAACAAAAATGTGATAAATATATGCTCCTAAGGTTACATTATCGATTTTGTCGACCGATAAGTCACTCATACGAATGAAACAAAATCCAACATTTTAATAATACATATGTTTCTAAGTACAACGATTTATGTTGACAAACAAGAAACTTCATTGGTCTATGCAATACACTTACATACACCTTCAAATATTATAGTACGGAGTAGCGGGGGCGGATCTACATGAAATACAGGTATGCACGTGCATACCCTGTGTAAATTATTGCTACGTAATATAAAAGAATTTGATTTTTTTTCAAAAGTAACCACAAAATACACTAAATATTTTTGAGTGCACACCCTCTAAATGAAAAGAAAAACGTACATACCTTATTCAAAGTTAGCATTGTTAAAAAGAAAAAAAAAATGCTCCTGGTTCTTTAGCGGCACTTGGAGGAAGAAGGAGTGGGTAATACTGCAAGCGTTTTTTTTACCGATTTAGCCATTTGAAATATCACTTTTCTTGCAGAGACCACAAAGGTATGACATTACCAAATTGGCCTAGTTGATCGCGCATGTATTGTGGTTGAGAACTCGATGAACACGTGTCACCACCACATTGAATCTTAGTTTAATTTTTTTTTGTGCCACGTAGGTTGATCGCGCAAAAGTAATAGTGATTTTAATTTTTTTTGTTGATCGCGCATATATTATGAAGATTTGTAAAAAAAATATTTTCAATTCAAGAGTATAGTTTTAGGGTTTTAAAAGTGTGGTTTTAGGGTTTGTATACATGAAAAAATGATATCGACAATTTTCGTGAACGTTTTAGCATATGAATACGTTGTTTAAATTTTTGTTTATTTGGTCATTAGTGTTGTCTTTGATGAGGTCTACCTAGTGAACCAATATTTGTTAGAAATAGTGTTAATATGCATTTATGATGTCACAACGTGTGTCAGTTGGGGTTATTTTGATTTTTTTTATTTTCAGTACAATTGTATAACTATATTTTTGTATCATTAAAAGCATTACAACATAGGAAACACCAGATGTGTAGAAGAGTACATAGCCAACCTTATTTAGACGAATGGAAAACATAAAAACAACAACAAACAACGACATACATGGTTAGCAAACTGATGTTAAAAAAATTGAATTAATACTTTGTGTGATTGATAATATGTTTGAGAATCAGACTCCTCAATTTATATATAACAATTGCAGTGATTAGTCATTCAATGTCAGGAAAAAGCTGTTGATTTGTTAGTTATTTTCATAAATCGCGTGATATTATAAGTGATGTCATTGACTTGTCTTATCAGTTGCAGTAAAAAGTATATTTGCAGTGATTAGTCATTCAATGTCAGAAAAAGTTAATGATTTGTTAGTTATTGTCATAAATCGCGTGACATTTTAAGTGATGTTATTGAGTTGTCTTATCAGTTGCAGTAAAAAGTATATTTGCAGTGATTAGTCTTTCAATGTCAGAAAAAGTTGATGATTTGTCAGTTATTGTCATAAATCGCGTGACATTTTAAGTGATAAACAACATTGTCATTGAGTTGTCTTATCGGTTGCAGTAAAAAATATACAGTTGTATCAATCAGTCATGGGGGGGGGTGGAGTATCTGTAAATGTTAAGTGGTAAATAAGGCTGTCATTGAGTAGTCTTATTTGATACAGTGAAAAGCAAATGCATTTTCAAAGCATGTCATATATATTTTTAAATTTCTAAATTTTGCTAAGATATTAAGTGACATTTACAGTTAAAACTCAAATCTGACGTACTATATTATACGATAACTTAAAATTTCAATTTAATAAAATGCGTTGTTAGCATTGTCTGTGTTAATGTACATGATTGTCCAGTTTACATTTAGTTAATGCATTGAAACATTTTTATTGAAAAAAAGAATAAAAACTTGCAATATACTTTTAATAAATCGACGAAAAGAATCTGATTAACATAATCCATTAAAAACATGCATAATATAAAATACCAGATATAATCTAGTAGATTGGCCACCTATTTTTCCTCACTTAAATAAAAAATAAACAACAACACACATGGTTGGCCGGATCATCTTAAGCAGCATTACTCTAGAATCTATATTGACATGTAACTGTTAATGAAGTTTTGCTTTTCAGCAATACTTCGTCAACAATTCCTTGTCTTGCTCTGATTAAGGTTGTTATGTTGTCGTATTAGATACCGCTTCATGGGTCTGAGTAGAGCATTAATCCGTAGGCTATTAAGCTCGTTGTAGGCAAATATGCATCATTGTTATTTGTATCTCACGGATACGCATTTGCTCACAATAACGAGTTAAGTTGCACAACAACTGATTTGAAAATGTGGCCTCAGCTTCAACCTCCCTTTGTAGTTTGGAAACAATTGTTTTACGTGCGTCATTTGCAGAAGCCATAGACCTGTTTTGTAGAAAGAATAAAAAAGTGTGTGTGTGTGTGTGTGTGTGTGTGTGTGTGTGTGTGCGTGCGTGCGTGCGTGCGTGCGTGTGTGCGTGCGTGCGTGCGTGTGTGTTGTTGCCCCGCGCGCAGCAGCGGCAGCAGCAGGCGCTGCTGCGTGTGTGTGTGTGTGGTGTGTGGCGCAGCAAATGTAAGGGTGTTTGTTTTCACCAACCAAATTTGATATAGGGGAAATAGTATGAGCAATCCTTATCAATAGACTACAAAACTTAAATTCACTGTCAAATCATATCATATATCTCGTACATTTATAAGAGATAATGGACATTGTCATTGATTAGTCTTTATCATTGACTTGTTTTATTAAGATCTGTAAATATTTATAGAATTGACAGAAAAAGAGTAACATATTGTGTACATTGAAAAGACATTGTTAATACATATCGAGTTACACGAATATTAGTACATACGATTCTTCAAATGTCGACGTTAAACTTCTTGGATTTCCTCTTCTTCAAAGTGTTTTTGTTCTGCCCATTCAATCATTTGATCGAATGTGTAATCATTTTGTGTTACTTCCATGTTACTGTCTTCGGTTCGACTTGTGTAGTTGGTTATTACATGGTTCATCATTTCTGTCAAGCTAGCATTTGGGAAAATATATTTGGCTATAATAAAATCGACACCTAGGTGGTCAATATAAATTTCCAATTTGCAATTCGCTGAAGATATATCAAACATGACACGCATATCATAGTTGTTTCTAAGTTTGACGGTTATTGAAAAGCCATTGTGCGGTATTTTATAATAAAGAGCATGAATCTTTGTACCCAAAATATTAAACAAAAATTGTTTCAGCTCTTCTAGTTTCATTCTTGGATTGTTGATGTTCATTGTTCCATCGTTGACGTACATCGTGGTTTTTGTATCATCAAGCACCAATTGACCATTGTTGTGAACCACAAAATTGAAAATGGTTTGCGTATAGGGTGTAATAAGTTTTGTTTTATTAACAAATCTTAGTTCACCAAGAAGTTCATAGTAATCGAACTTTTTATTATTTATATTCTGCATTTAATGTAGATAGTTTAGTGGTTCTTTTAGTTTCTTCAGAAATGATACATGCAAATAATTCTTCTAGAGAGCCATTGTTTGGAATCAGCATCGTGCTTAGATCTATCTGATAATGAGAAATGAAAACCTGGAGCTTCTCAGAAACTTTTGCAATGTCGTACATAACATTAGTATCATAATCATTCTTGATTGGTTTCATACCTGATAACGTGTTATTTGGTGGCAATGTGTAATACAGATTAGTGAATCGTCTTGGTAAGATAGCTAACCATATCTTTAAAACCCATTGGTAGAACATTTATATTTAGTACTGAACCATTTTGATAGGTTAGCAGGTTAATTTTAAATTCGCCTTTGTGGTGTACTTTGAACACGAACGTAGAAGTGTTAGACGTCCACATGTTGTCAAAGAAATAAGTGTGAATTGAAACTGATTTGTTGAAAATATTTAGTTGTGCACATGTATATATATATATTATTTGCATAACGCAAAGCTGATAAGTCTTATTGGTGTGAGAAATGATATGTCATTTCGTTGTTTGAATATATAATTTTATTGTGTTGTCACTTCAATGTTTATTGTTACAGCCTACATAACTAGGAAAGTTGATGATAGAAACAAGCACGAGATAATATAAAATGTAAAATCAGAATACGACAAAAAAAATCATAAAATCTAGTTACTAACTAGTCAAATAACCTTTTGAACAAGAAGGTTTTCCTTGATTTTCTTTTTTGTTTCTCTCATCTTTGTGTTGGTCGGCCACGACAAGTGGGGATATCTCCACCCGAGATACATACATACATACATATGTAGTCGGTTTTGATGAGTTTGAGTATACGTGAGTAACATGTCGCGGTCTTGTAAAGCATTAGCCAAAGGTATAAGACCTGAATCCAAACTACAATTAGGATTCCTTAGATAAAGAAATGTTGGGGAGTTAAAATCGTAACCAAAAGAGTTTGTTAAAATCAATTTCTCTTGATTTGTTGAAAAGTTGTCCAACTCTACAGGATCTACGATAGCAACCAACCCATCAACGAATTTTCTTCCAGGAGGACTAGTGAACCTTCCATAATGGTGTAGTAGAACCTTGAATGTCATTGT
>BQNB010052772.1:0-37271 GCA_026074375.1 Tanacetum coccineum | reverse complement strand
CTACCTATCTAGCAGGGCCAAACCTCAGCCTTCATGCCTGTAGGTTTGGCTTCTGCCAAAGGCTCGTGAAGCTTCTTCTGATACAGATAGTTGTCGATCTTTATCTTACCGTCTTCTGCCATTGTTTATCATAGCATGGCTCTTGATACCACTTTGTTAGGGTATATCGCACATACACACACCGCTCGAACAAACAAAGAATACAAACAAGACTTACAAAAAGTAAATGCAGAATATAATCTACACAAGATGTAACGTCGTATCCATGACTAGGATAGTCGTAGCAGTCTACGGGATCAAACCAGAGAGAATTTATTATTATGGTAGGCACACACACAAGTGATACAAGTTTACAATTACAATGAGGGGGTATTTATAAGTGTGAGACCCTAATCCACTTTACTCATTATACCAATGTGGGATATAAGCCTTCACATCTCAATAGTTTGGTCATTCTAGTATTTTTATGAAAAAATTGTAGATTTGTATGATGGTTTCAATGGTCTCACCACTTTAGTCGATGTTGGTGATGGCACAGGTGCTAGCCTTAACATGATCATCTCTAAACACACTTCACTAAAGGGTATAAATTTCGATCTGCCCCATGTTATTAAAGACACCGCAACATATTCTGGTACGTACAAATGAAATGATTTCAGTAGTATATTGTTTGAAGTTAGAGAATCATAAACTAACAAGAGAGGTTTCAGTTATTGAGCATGTTGGAGGAGATATGTTTATAAGTGTACCAAAAAGAGATGGCATATTTGTTAAGGTGTTTATCTTGACATTTGATCTTTAAATTACCATTTATTTGTTGCGACTCTAACTAAAATTTTTGTATTCAATCTAACAGTGGTTCTTCATGATTGGAGTGATTCATAAGGCTTGAAATTACTAAAGAGTTGCTACAAATCACTTTTAGAAAATACGAAAGTAATTATGGAAAAATGCATTTTCCCAGCGGCTCCCGATTCAACTACAACAACCCAAAGTATAAAGCAACTTGATGTGCTTATGTTGGCTCACAACCCGTGAGGTAAAGAGAGGACTGAGAAAGAATTTGAAGCCTTGGCAAGGGGGCAGGTTTTAAAGGTGTCTACAAGGCTGTGCTTTGAATACATGGGTTATGGAATTTCTAATTTTACATATAGATTTCCATTTAAAAGAAACGATGGATCGTTTCTGGTGCATGCATCTAATCTGACTTAATACATAATAAAACATTTCCTGAGAAGCATTTCCTCCTATATAACTATACTGATTAACGTATGTTGCCTAAAACATGGTAAAACGATAAGATGATTGTTGTTTTGAAAATCATGATACTCGAGCCATTATATTTTGCTAAAAGGGTTTCGTAACCAGTTATTTGACACCAAAAAACACAACTCCTTGTACAAACGCTCAAAAAAGATTGACCTTCCATGTTATGTGCTAAAAGATAAGTTTTAGCTTCATCAACAGTTATTAATAGGTGAAATTTCATATGTCCCTTATTAGCCATTAACGTTTTACCAATCAAATTTGAATATCATATGTAAGCAATTCGAGCACTATAAATATCATATTAAGGCGGATGTACCTCCATAAATTCTCATTTTACAATTTATGTAGCAAGAAGTTAAGAAAAACATATATTTGGCGAAACGTAGCACTAAGCAAGAAGCAATAATTTAATACGAAAATGAAACTCATTTCTTTTTGTGCTTAAGCAAATATGATAGGCTAAAAGATAGAAAAAAATAAATATATGTATGGGCTAAGGTAAGCTCGGATCGTCTAGCGATCTTACGATCTTACGCTCGATCCTACGATCTTATTTATGATCCTACGATCTTACTTACGATCCTACCCCACATATGTTCTTATGACGATATCACACGATTTTGGCTAGTAAGAATGTAGAATCGTACGATCTTACGAGTTTACTTGCAATCTTGACGGCGATAATTTCAACCACTCTATTTAATGTTAGAGGAGGTGGCCCAAAATAGGGTTGAGATAATCAATGACCTAACTACATACCAAATGAATGGTTATCGGATATCACTTGGAATCGTGTAATCACTTTCCAAAGTAAACTATTCGACCCTAATGTCTGGGTATCACGAATATCTACTTGGGATAAGAACAAATGTGTGTTCTTGTTGAGGCAACAATCAAGAACCCTAGCGCATCCAAGTGTTTAGTTTATGTGTATGTTTCACGCAGTTAACAGCTTGTAATTCTATGTCTGTCTCACAAAAATGTGACCTCCTATTTATAGGAGAGTACTTAAGTCCTTGGTCAAGGAATTATGAGAGATTATAGGAGATATAATCTCTTCCATAATTAGAATCCTTGATTTCAGGAATTAGTGGTTGCATGACCATAATTATCGTGGTCAATAACTGTGATTTCTACTTACCATAAGAAATGGTTAAAGTGTTTTTCTTTTAGTGTCCTGAAGCATCAGCTTGCCCGCTGAGAAGCATACCCGTTGATGGTTTAATACTAAAACAACCTCTGATGAGCTAACCCGCTGAGGATACTTCCTCTGATGGATTACTCTCTGATGGTATCCTTCAGCTTACTCACTCAGTGAGTTACAAAGCTGAAGCCATTAGTCCTCTGATGAATGTCCTTCAGTCCAGAGTCCCACTCCCAGAGGAGTTAACTCACTGAAGTTCATCAGCGACTAGAATTCCCTTAACCACTATCTGAGTCAGGGTGTTCATGGACCTCTGGGTGTACACTCCGTACCTCCATCCCTAGATACCAGTATGAACAGATCCTTACAATTAAACTAAATTTTCAACAATCCCCCCTAATTTAGTACAATTCCTTTGCCTGAAAATAACACATAAAACAAACAAGTGCATAAATGAAAATGTCCTGAGGATTGAATTTCCATCTTAGTAAATACACGTTCAAATATTCAAGAATGAAGGTGTTCTAAGAATTGAACCCTTTAACCCATTTGAGTACCTCAAGTTAAATACACACAAGTTTTCAAACACTTAAACGCTCCTAACACTATTACATAGCCATGTGTCCATATCCAATTTATAAATGTTATAAGACCCAAAGTCCATGATCCCTAACGTGGCAAAACCCTAACATTTACATATGTGGTTCCTCTTTATTCATGCTCCTGCTTAGCACTTTTTTAAAGAAATTATCCATTAAGAAGTTTGCAACTTCATCCTCCTTTCAGCAGGTTCCAAGCACAACCTTGGGATGATTTGTAAAACGTGTGCTTCAGCCCTCTGAATGTTCAACTTTCCACATTGAACTCAGCTGCCAAGTTTCCTCAACAAGGAGTTGGGTATCCTAGAATTCAGCGACTTGATTGGACTTTAATCCCATCCCTTTAGCAGACTTTATAATCAAGTCTCTAGCCAAACCTTTCATCAAGTGATCAACTAGGTTTTGTTGAGACCTTACAAACTCTATGGATACCACCCCATTCGTGATTAGCTCACGAATCATGCTATGCCTGACACCTAGGTGTATGGACTTCCTATTGTACATCTGGCTATAAGCCTTTGTCAATATAGCAGCACTATCACAGCGGATAAAAATAGGTGCCATAGGTTTAACCCACAGAGGAATCTCAAGGAGCAAGTTTTTCAACCATTCAGCTTCCTTACCAGCGGCTGCTAAAGCCACAAATTCAGACTCCATTATAGAACCAGTGATACAAGTTTGCTTCTTGGAAGCCCAAGAAATTGCACCACCACCAAGCAGGAATACCCAGCCACTGGTAGACGAATTGTCTTTAGTGTTGCCGATCTAACTTGCATCAGTGTCACCTTCCAATACTGAAGGATATCCAGAGTATACCAATCTATAGTCCATGGTTTTCTTCAAGTACTTTATTACCATCTGAATTACTTGCCAGTGCTGAGTATCAGGATTACTAGTATACCTGCTCAGTTTTCCTACAACAAATGCAATGTCAGGTCTGGTACAAGTCATGGCATACATTAAGCATCCAATCACTCTGGAATACTTAAGTTGAGATACAGCAAGACCTCTGTTGGGCATCAGCTTCACACAAGTATCCAGAGGTGTACTAACTAGAGTGCAATCAGAGTAATTAAATTTCTTCATAACCTTCTCAATGTAATGAGATTGAGAAATTGCTATACCATTACTCTCATGTTTAATCCTTATTACCAGGATAACATCTGCCTCCCCCATGTTCTTCATAGAAAACCTTAATGATAAAAATTCCTTAGTCAGATCCACTTGAACTTGGTCAGTGCCAAAGATCAGCATGTCATCAACATATAGGCAAATGATGACTCCTTTACTAGATGAATCAAATTTGCTATAAACATATTTGTCAGCTTGATTAAGTAAATAACCATTAGATAAAACCACTTCATCAAACGTTTGATGTCATTACTTAGGTTCTTGTTTAAGTCCATATAAAGACTTAACCAGTTTACACGCCTTATTTTCATTACCAGGCAAGTTGAAGCCCAGAGGTTGGTTCATATAAACATCCTCTTCCAGTTCCCCATTTAAGAAAGTTGTCTTTACATCCATCTGATGAATTATCAGACTGTGAATTGATGCCATAGCAATCAGCAGTCTTATGGTACTGATACGTGCCACTAGGGCATATATGTCAAAGTAGTCTGTTCCTGACTTTTGTTTAAAGCCCTGAATGACCAACCTTGCCTTGAACTTTTCGACAGTTCCATCTACCTTCATGTTTCTTTTAAAAATCCATTTGCAACCCAGAGGTCTGCAACCTGGAGGTAAATCAGTCAACACCCAAGTGTTATTGCCCATGATGGAGTCCATCTCATCATTAATTGCTTCTTTCCAGAAAGCCACATCCTGGGACTTCATTGCTTCTTTAAATGTTTTGAGGTCATCCTCATCCTTTGTACCTTCAATTAAGTATAATTAAAATTCAGGCCTAAAATCCTTTAGACTCCTATGCCTTTTGTTTTTCCTAAGCTGAGGCTCAAATTGCTGAACGATCTCATCAGTGACTCTTTCGGAGACCACTGAACCACCAGAGTCTTCAGTTCCTTTTACCAGGGACCTCTGACTTGGTCTAGGGACAGATGAGAACATGTGCTCATCAAAGATAGCATCCATTCATTCAATGATTGAGTTTATAGCGACATAATCATTAGGTTTAATAACATAGAACCTAAAAGCCTTGGAATGCTCAGCATATCCAACAAAGATGCATTCAATGCTTCTTTCACCCAAAGTTTTTAGCTTTGGATCAGCGAGTCTTACAACTGCCCTATGATTTGCAGCAATCTTATATATGTAATAATAAAATATATGATATGATGGAAAATTACCAAATTACCCTTGAGGACAAAGGTAAAAAGGAAAATCTTCACAAATATATATAATATAATACGTATATTAACCGGGAAGTATGATTCCCGGGTCGTTATTCCCCAACGATTTGTGAAATTAAAACCACGTTTGTTGTTCGGACAATGATTTAAATTGGAAACAAAGATTGATTTGATTATCTATTTATACAAATTAAAATAAGCAAATGATAACAATTAAGCACTAAAACAAAAGACGGGAAATTAAACTTTAACTAAAAACACAAAACGGGAACCCTAAACGGCAGTTAAAAACCCTAAATTTCCAAATTTAAACTTAAAATGAAATTTTCTTTTAAATCAACTCTAATTGACTAAAAAGTAAGTTTAAAGAAAACTAGAACAAAAACGGAATTGAAATGAGCTTAAAAACACGAAAAATGTAAACGGGAACGAATCCCGTTCTTTAAAAAATAAAATTTTGCAAATTAAACCCTACGAAAGCAAAACTAATTTTCCTAGAAACTTTACGATAAAAGAAAATTTTCTAAAAAAAATTATATTTTTTTGATTTTTTTTCTATTTTTTATGATTTTTAAAGTTTTTAATTAAAATAAATGTTTAAAAATACTAAACTAATTATAAAAATTCTAAAAAAAATACAGAAAATAGTTTGAACTAAATAGAACCTAGGAAAAATAAGCTTGTGGTCACAGCTTAACTAATAAGCTATGAAATAAGCTATAACAGCTTATTAGCTAAAATAGGAGAAAATGAGTATAAGAATTAAATTTTGTAAAGGAATAACGAAAAAGACCCCAGGGCGCGTTGGTAGTGGTGTGTGGTGTGTTGTTTAAAAGGGTAGAGGGTGTTGAGGTCGGGGGTTCGAGTCTTGCTCACCCCCGATTTCCACCTTCCCTTTTTTTTCTTATTTTTGAAAACTTATAAAAACAAAGTTTTAGAAAAGCTGAAAATAAGCACTTTTAATAAAAGAATTTTTTTATAAAAAGCCCTAAATAAGCTAGAAAATAGCTGAAAAGCAAACAGAACTACTTAACTTTATTTTGGTTTTTTTTAGAAAACTTTATAAACTACAAATTCTAAAATAAGCTAAAAACAGACCAAATAAGCTATAAGCTACTTAATGACTAAGCTAATAAGCTAAACTAAGCTAGAAATAAGCAAAAAGAATAGGCCAAAAGCTAGAAAATCAAAATAAGCTATTGGAGACTTTTAAACCAAACAGGCCTTAGGGACTGTTTTGAGCTTAATTTTAAGCTCTAAAATGGATCCTTACAGCTAAGAGCTTAACACTTTCTTAAAGCACAACTATTAAGCTACTAAGAATTGCAAACCAACTTCATTTTGAAAAACCAGATAAGCAAAGAAAAAGCACTATAAAAAAAACTACAGGCTACTCTTGATATTTTTGGATTTTTAATGAAAAAGCTAATAAGCTAACACTACTGACTTAATAAGCTCAATACTAATTTAAACTAACATATTAAGCAAACTTAAGAAAAAATTAAGCAAAAGTTTAAGAAAAGAAGCTATAAAAACTGAAATAAGCACTTGACAAAACCTGAGACCCAAACAGTCCCTACAGGGATCTTTGAGTTTATTTTTCAATAAGCTCTTGGATCCTTGTGGGGAAATAGCTTATGCAAGCTTATACTACAACTAATAAGCTACCTAAATCTACTTTTAAAAATTATTTTGAAAACTAAGTGCTTAATGAAAAAGTTAAATGAAATTAGCCTAGAAACTCAGAACATACTGAGTTTGCTTTGGATTTGAAAAGAAAAAGTTCACTTTTGCAGCTTAAAAACAGATTAGTAAAATAGCTTATTTTGAAAATCCAAATTGAAAAAGATGATTTATTACTTAAGAACTTATTGTATTATGAAAAGCTAAAGCTAAAAACTATTTTAACTCTCTAAAAATTAAGCTAGAAAATTAAGGTTTGTCTATTATAACTGCTGATGCAGTTGACATGCATATAGACCAAAACTAAAACCCTTCAATGCAGACCTATTTTAAATGACTTCTACACTCTTTAAACTCAAGCCTAGATGCAAATTAAGCAAAGACACAAGCTAGAACTGAAATAAGCTAATAATGCAATTAAAAACTAGACAGATTTGAGCTTTTATGATACTAACTATTAAAAACTTAACTATCACAAATCTAACTTATAAAAACAGCTTGATCTAACCTAACTTTGAGATTTAAAAAAAACAAAAAAAAACCAAAGAGCCAAAAACAGCACTAACCTATGGTTAGTGCTGCTACCCCAAACACCCCTTTAACTAGACTCAAAACCATATTAGCTTATGAAAATGAAATTAAGAGCTTAAATCCTAAATACCAGATAACTAATAGCTTATAACAAATCTAATGAACCTATTTCAACAAACAATTAAGCCAGAATTGAAGATCTAATAACTATACTTATATTTTTTTTCTTTTTGACATATTAGAGACAAAATGAAGCAAACTATGATTTAAGCTATACTAATAAAAAACAGATAATCAAACTTATTCAAATAGCATAAAAAAGACAGCAATAATCACTAATAAGCAAGAAATAAGCAAAAGTTAAGCACTATTAAGCTAGGAAATTAAGACAGAAAAGGAAATAAGAAACTTACCAAAGCCTTAGCTAAACAAAGGCAAATCAATGCTCAAATGAGCTGTCTACAAGCTCTAGCTTATCAATGATAAGCTAGTAAAAGTCCCATAAGCTCTTCCATTGTAAGCTTATCATCCAAAAGCTCAAAATCCATTAAGCAAGGGTAATTGTCTGATTTTAAAGGTTTAAATAGATTAAATGTTTATTATTAGCTCAATTTGAGCTTAGAGACTCAAAGAGCTTATAAGGAGCTTATGAGAGCTTGTGAAACAGTAATCATGAGTATGAGGATTTGTAAAAGCTTAATAGTGAAACAATATTAAGTAAAAGTGAAAAATGATTTCATTAATAGAGAACAGATTACAATACTTGGAAATGAAGATTACAAAAACTTTTTAATAAGAAAAATTACATTTTAAGTAAAATGATTACAAAAGCTACTTAAGAAAACTTAAAAAAAATGTAGAAAAGAAGATATCGTGTGTGTGAATGTGAGAGGCTTTATATAGCCTTCAGAGAAGCTTCTAGGTCCTGGAGTTTGTTAGACGTTCCCATAAATCCCTGCCCTTGAATCTTGCCAATCATTGGATCTCTATCTTAAGCCGTTGGATCACTTTGGTGAGCACACGGATTACCAACGTGGCATTCCGTGTGTCAGAGCCATTGTGCTTCTTTTTTAAGTCTTTTAGTGAAAAATACTAGTCCTTGGTGTGTTTCCTTCATTATTCCCCTTGTGTTTCTTTCATGTCCCGCTTGTCACTCCTTGTGAGAATTGGCCAATGAGAGCATCATGTGACGTTTTCTTTTGCCAAATCATAGCTTGGTATCCGAATTAATAAGCCACGTCCTCAATTTTAATTTACCCTTTGATTTCACGCAGGTAAATATTGAAGGAGATGATGAATAGTAACAACAATATTTCCCGCATTTTACTTTTTATAAAAGGGGGTGGGTGTTTGACTTCTCCTTTGACCTGGGCTTATACATTGGGCCATGAGTGTGTTTGGGCTCGGGTAAAGTTAACAGGATATGGTTTTGGGTTTTATAAGGAGGTAACGAGTGTTAATTCTTTATATAAAAGAGTTAACACCGTTAGGGCTTAGGGACCATTTTTGAAATTTAGTTTATTTTTGAGGGAGTGTTTTGGGTGTTTTTGGGAATTTTGTCTTCTTGTGGTTGACTAATTCTGACCAAGGGTTTACTTTTGTTGACCTTTGATAGCATTCTCCCGGCTCTTGTATTCTCTTTCCTTTCCCGTGTCCGTGTTTGTCCGGCTTTGACCATTTTCTTGTGATTTTTGCAATATCCGTACCTACATAATCACAAAGACAAAACAAGCAATATACAAGCATTTTAAGCACAATTTTGTCTTTTATGGGACATTTTTGATATAAAAAGGATATATGTTTTCACACATATCAAAATTCCCCAAACTAAGCGATTGCGTGTCCTCATGCAATATTATATGCTTTATAACCAAATACCTCAAAACATTCCCCAAACTAAATCTTTGAAAAGTAGCAAATACTTTTGTGGAGAGAGTTTAGAAATCACAAGTTATAAAACATCCTATTTTCCCATTCTTAATTTTTTTTATAAAGTAAACTTAAAATATTTCTACTTTCGTTATTTCCATAACTGTTAGGAGTTCATAAACAAATCATTTCGATCCAAGAAGAGCCTTTAAAAAAATGATAATTCACGTCCCCGGGACTTTTCACCTTATCCAAACCAAGCTTAAAATGTAATCCACAGATAGAATACAGTAAAGATGCTAACGACGACTTATATTATTCAACTTGTAAACTTTTTACTCCCGACATTTATTATATCTTAAGTGAGTGTGCTATTTTGAATTTTGACCATGGATCAACTATTTGCAAAATACTATGCTTTATGTTCCACCCAAGAATAATGAGTTTGAAGGCGAGATCATCCCATGTAGCGACTTTCGTCTCGGCACATCCCAACCTTGCGGCTAAGTGACCAGGCTTTTGACACCCCACAGAGACTAGTATCCTAATATTGTATATGTTTCGGGTATAATCCTAAGCAAAACCCGAGCCCGAGTCCTAGTTAAATATCCCACGCGTCACATTAAATGTGTAGGGGTATATATATAGATATTTTACTTAGAAAATATCTATTAATCTAATCTAATCTCATAATATCTTTTTTCTAAATCTTTCTCAGTTTCTCTCATCTCTCTATCTCTTCTTTCTCTCTCTACATCATCTCTCTATCTCTCTTTCTTATTTTCTTGATTCGATCCGTGTGGTTCGGCATATGAAGTGTTAGACGGGTTCCTACAGCGAGATCATCCCATGTAGCAACTTTCGTCTCGGCACATCCCAACCTTGCGGCTAAGTGACCAGGCTTTTGACACCCCACAGAGACTAGTATCGGGACTCACGGACCTTAGGTTTCAAAAACTTTCAGGTTTACCGAATATTCATAGCTTATAAAATAGAATAGTCAAAGTGCAACAGCATATTTGAATTTAACTAAAAGAAATCTATTTATTAATTCACACTTAATATTAAACATTTATGCAATTGTAACCCTTGACCTTTTAGAAGGCTGCAACATCGGTTGTGAGTCGGCAAGATGCAGCAAACTTTTATCAGTCTAGGATTTTTTATTTTTACTATGGGCTTTCTTTAGAAGACTACCACATCGGTTGTGAGCAGGCAAGAGGTAGTAACTTTTATCAACCCACAACTTTTATTATAATTCTATTTTTTTATCATTTTATCAT
Source organism: Tanacetum coccineum (assembly GCA_026074375.1). Classification (NCBI taxonomy): domain Eukaryota; kingdom Viridiplantae; phylum Streptophyta; class Magnoliopsida; order Asterales; family Asteraceae; genus Tanacetum; species Tanacetum coccineum. Next base: position 26,584 of record BQNB010052772.1, on the reverse strand, counting down.
TTTTTTATTCATCATCATTTTTTTATTATATATTTATTTATTTAGAGAATACTTCTTTTTGAAAATTTTAAATTTTTTCATATTTTTGAAAATTTTGGTGGGAAAACGGGGTACGTAAAAACAACGAGCAAAAGTAGGTAAGATCATATCGAAGATATACTACCCCATACTAAAATCAAACATTGTCCTCAATGTTTCCTAGCCTAAGACTTAAAAACCCCATACTAGAACTCAAAAAGGTCGAATGCATAACTCAAGCCTGAAGAAAGTATCACAAAAATCTTTAGCCGTTTATTAAGTGTGCTATAAGATAAATGTTAGTCGATAATAATCTTTAGGATATCGGATTTCCCCAAACTAATGGCAAGCAAAGGCTAGGAAGCTCGAGTGGACCGGGACAAAACACCAAACACGAGAGTCTTCAGAAAATTTGGGTTAATCCTGCAAATAATCACAAGTACAAACACAACAGGAATCAAAAGAGTACAAGCCTCCTCACATCACAATAGAAAATAAGAAAGAAAATAGAAAATGGATAAGCATGGGGTGCCTCCCACGAAGCGCTTTGTTTTTGGTAACCGAGTCACATAGCTTGACTCGATCCCTGAATTCATTCGTCCTTAGGGAAAGTCTGGAGATCCGGGACAACCATGGTTGGTGTGTCCCCTCCGAAGTAGTGCTTAAGTCGGTGGCAATTCACTTTGAAGTTTGATCCGTCGGTATGAGATAATTTTGCAGTGCCATATGGAAAAACTTCGGTTATAGTGAAAGGGCCGGACCATCGGGTTTTAAGCTTTCCCGAGAATATCTTTAGACGAGAGTTGAAAAGCAAGACTTGATCACCAACATTGAAAATGCGGTTTTTGATCTTTGAGTCGTGAAGCTTCTTTGTCCTCTCCTTATAAATCAAAGAATTCTCGTATGCTTGATCACGAAGCTCATTAAGTTCATTAAGTTGCAGCTTACGGTGATCGCCCGCGGTTTTAAGATCGAAATTAGCATGTTTTAATGCCCAATACGCTCTATGCTCTAATTCGATAGGTAGATGACACGGCTTTCCATACACGAGCTTGTAAGGTGTGCAACCAATTGGTGTCTTAAAAGCAGTACGAAATGCCCATAGAGCGTCATCAAGCCTATCGGACCATGAGGCACGGTTTTCTCCAACTGTTCTTTCTAAAATACGTTTTAACCCACGATTCGACACCTCGACTTGACCACTCGTTTGAGGGTGGTAAGCGGTAGCAAGACGATGAGTGACCCCATACTTAGACATTACTTTAGCAAATTTGTCATTACAGAAATGGGTCCCACGATCGCTTATAATAGCTCTCGGTGTACCGAATCGGGCAAAAAGAGATTCAAAAACTTAACTGATAAACTCTAGCATCGTTATGGGAGCGCCTTGGCTTCAACCCATTTGGATAGGTAATCTACGGCTACGAGTATGTACTTATTTCCTCTAGATGACAGAAATGGTCCCATAAAGTCTATGCCCCAGACATCAAAGATTTCACACACTTGGATGGAATTTTGTGGCATCTCATCACGTTGTGAAATTTTTCCCTGACGCTGGCATGAGTCACAGTTTTTGACTAACTCATGGGCATCTTTGTAGATTGTGGGCCAATAAAATCCTGAGTCAAAAACCTTTTTGGCGGTGTAGTTGGCACCGTAATGTCCCCCGGTGGGTCCACTATGGCAAGCTATGAGGATGTCGACAGCTCTTGCCTGAAACGACATCGCCCGGATCCCTTGAATCCGCACAAGTTTTTTGAATAGAAATAAGGGGTCTCCTAAAAATAGTGTTGACATCTTTGAAAATTTTGTATTTTTTGCTGTTGACATCCTTTACAATGAAATTCCCCCGCGAGGTCATGTCATAATCGAGCAACCACGGGGTCTTGGTCACCATAAGAAGTCACCATATTAAGTGTCTCGAGAGGAAAATTTTCATTTATTTCCTTTGGATCGAGAACATTTTCATACGGGTTTTCTAATCGGGGAAGATGATCGGCCGCGTAGTTCTCGGCTCCCTTCGTATCAATTACTTTAAAAATCTGAATTCCTTGAAGAAGAAACCTAAACGTAGCAATCTTGTCCTTGCATCTTTATTTAGCAAATAGGCAACTAAGGGCGGGATGATCCAGACACTATGCCTTATATCAATGATTGAGGTATGACCGAATTTTTCGAAAGGTACACACAGCTAACATTTCCTTTTCTGTTGTGGTGTAGTTCGATTCCGCCTCGACGTACAGGGGGGGGGAACCAATCTCCCCCCGAACCCCCATATACGACCCCCAAAAAAATATATAATGATTCATCACCTTATGTTAGTAAGGCAATAAGCACAAAAATTGATTATACTAACATCAAATAACATTCAATTAAACAATAATATATTAATAAGCAAATAAGCAATATAAGCAACATTCAAACTAGATCTTTAAAACGAGAAAGTAAAAGAGAAACTTACTATTTGGGCCTAGCTAACATGTGCGACTAAAGGGGCTCTTAGAGCATTCACACTCGAAGCTTATCCTAAGATAAGCTGTATATGTGAATAAAGTCCATGCGACTCTCCTTTCTAGCATCTCCGACTATTAGCGTAAATAGCGTCCACAAAGCAAAAGGAAATAAGTACTTTAAGCCAGTTTTAATATAAGTAATATTAAGACCAAGGATTAAACATCAAATCATGAGCTAAGGAGACTCAATGAAGCTGTAATGAGCTTATTGGTTAGCTTATGGATCAGTTGAGCTGTAAAAATTAATTGAGGAGAGACTAAAAGTAGAAAAATGAGAGAGTAGCTTGATGAAGTCTCGTAATAATCACATGAAGCTGCATTAACAAAAAGAAAACTGATTAACTTTACAGTATAAAACAGGTTATTACAAAACATTTAAGAAAAATTACATTTAGCTACAAAACGAAATATATAAGCTACTTAAAAGCTACTATAAAAAACTAGATTGTGTGTGTGAGTGAGAGGTGAGAAGCCTATTATTCTACCCGATCCCTGAAGCTTCTAGAGTCTTTACTTTGCATCCCATCTCAAGCTTCACTCAATCTCAGCGCAATCTATTTCTTTCATCAATTGATCTGATTGATTATGAAGCATGATAGATCAAAACCAGAACTCACATGGATTGCCAACTGGCAATACCTTGAGAAGGGCCTGTGTGTTTTTATGTGAGAGCCCTTAGTATAAAATCCATTCACTCTTAGTGCGTTCCCTCATCTCCGTGTCTTGATTACTTGGCTAGAAACTAAATGAAAGCCCTTGATATTACAAATTTGACCCTGCCATCTTGTTAACGATCCCATGAATTGTCTAAATCACCCCTTAATTGAGAAAAGCCCCTTGATTTGACTGAGGGTAAACTCTTGGAAGGGACGATGAATAGTAACTATTTCTTCGCGCCTTTTTTCTTTTATAACTGAAATTGGTAAAATTTCGTTTTACACTTTGAAGATTTGGCAAAACTCGTCCTTGTCATTGTTTATCAAAGATAAAGTGTAAAACAACTTTAGAATTTGGCAGTTTGAGCCCCTGTGGTTTATATAAAAGAGTGTATTGGCTTTTGTGGGGGGCGTGGGGGGCTAATGTTTTTGGTTTATATGTATCCGGGTAAATAGAGTTTTTAAGGGTTTCATTAAATGAGTGCCCATTAGATAGGGTTTAGGACCAAGTTGTGTGTACATATTAAAACTTGAGGGATAATATTGGAATAGTTTAGGTTTGTACTCTTTTGTGGTTGACTTTTTGTTGACCAAGGTTGACTGAGATTTGACTTCCCGATTGACTAGGTTGACTTTGGTCTTCCGGCTCTTGATATCAACTCATCAGTTCTCGTAAACCGTGCTTGCGCCTTGTTTTTGACTGTATTTTTGAGATATTCCCTAACCTGCAGATACAAAACACAAATACAAGCCATATTTTTGCTATTTTTGGTCCTGTTTTGGGTGTTAATTAGGCCTATTTAGGTGATAGAACGGATATTTTTTGCACATATCAAAATTCCCCGAACTATAAACGTGTATGTCATTAACACAATATTTTACATGACCTTATAACCAAATACTTAAGAAATTTTCCCCAAACTAATCCTTTAAGAAGTAGTAAAGTCTTTGTGGGTAAGATTTCTAAAAGTCCAATTTATACAACAACCAACGATTTCCCCATTTTCAAACTTTTTCGCTTTTTACAACTTATTTTAGCAAAAACAACATAACTGTTAATTGTCTTTCAATTACCATCTTTGTAATTTTAGGATCATAGACATAAAAGCACAATATAATGTCTAAAAGTGACTTCATCATCCCCGATTTCTTCACGTTATCCCATACTAAAGCTAAAAAGAAGACCATTGCGAATTATAAGCTAAGATGCCTAAGACGACTTTAATAATTAACTTTAAATATTTCTCTTCCCTACATAAATCAAGATATCTAAAGTGTGTGTCTACACCAATTAATTATAAACCATTAAAATCCAATATTAAGATAGTTGAAATCGACCAACTTACACATGGGCCTTTGGGCTAATATGTTAATCACTTAGTAGAAATCACAACTCAAGCAAACAGTAACCTCATTTAGCTAAGACATCGTGTTCACTTGCCCCATGTATGAACTTTCTTCGCTAGCAATCCCACCAACATCGGGTAAGTGCTAAGGCATTTGACAACCCATCCGAGAATATAATCGAGACCGCATCGAACTTTCCGATGAAAAAGCCCTTGTAGACTTTTGCAAACCTTAGTTCAAAAGCATACCTGGTTTTATGAAAATGATACTTTTACTAATTTATTTTCTAACTTTTTGCAACTTTATTATTGACCTATTTAACATTATTATGTTAGGAACTGGTACACACTTTTCTTCCGGACAACACATGGGCCACGCCTCCGACAAGAGCTCGTGTACTTATTATGATACCAACCCAGAATATACATTCATCCCAACCACTTGTCTTTTCGATTTCACATCGTGAGCGAAATACCGACAAATGCCCATGTACTTTATTGCGATGGAGTTTGTATATTAATTATTAACAATAAGGATTTATAACTTGCATCCTTTTTATTCACCAACTACATTTTTATAGAGATTTTTTTTATATATATTTGATTAATTAATTTAACACATTATTTTTGCAAATAGAAAAAATTTTGTTTTAGAAAACAAAGTTGAAAATTGAAATAAATTTTCTTCATTTACCTCAACGATGTTATGACTACATCATCGATAAGCTTCTTCTTCTCTGAAATATGTTAGATTAACTTTTAAGAACGTAAAATTTCTAGATTTTGAGTAAAAACATTAAAGAGACACCGGATAATAATTAATCATTTTAAGACCAATTTGCGGCGGAAGAAAAAGCCAAACAAGTTATGTCTATCAGTCCTTTAAGCTTTCCAAAAAAACCTTGTTTAGAGCATCCTAATTTCGTAATCAACACTATCCTCTCTTATTTTTTTGCAATTTAAAATCTCTACCTAAAGAAATTCGCGAATACTTAGACCTATAGTAAAACCTACTCGGCATATTTAAAATCTACTTTGAGATTAGCAACAAGTTTTCATTATACTAATATTCAAGTCTAGGCATGTTTAAAAGCGTCTCCAATGAAACAGCACTAACAATCATGCATTAATTGGTTAAGTGGGAGGACAAGCAAGAACTCTACAACGTATTCATCGGGATTACACAAATTACCTCTTTATTCTTACAGCCGCAACTGGAAATCCTACATTCTGTCCTAATCACTTATTTTATTTATTTATTATATTATTTAGTAATTTAATAAGTTTTTATTATATATTATATTTTTATTATCTAACTTCTGAACATTTTATATTTTTTCATTTTTTATCCTACAAATAAGAACTTAAAAATTTAAATTTTTTTGTCTATTTTTTGTGAAAGAACGGTATGTTGAACAAACAATAAGCAGGTAACATCAAATCGATAGATTCCCTCCCCAAACTAAAACTGTCGACATTGATCCCTCAAATGTTCTAAGTCAGTCTGGTTTCGCTAATTCTAACTAAAATCTAAAGCCGTAATTATTAGAATTATCAAAGATAAACGTTAATCGATTAAGGATAAAGGATACGGATCTCCCCAAACTATTTCAAACAAATATGAGAACACGAGTGAAACTGGATATCAACACCGACACGAGAGTCTTTAGAAATTGTGGGTCAATCCATAAATCCTAGCCATACCTTAAACAATTATATCCTCCTTCTCCCTCCTTCCATATTTGGACCTTGTCCTCCATTCCCGAGAAATCCTATCCTTCCCCTAACCTCCACCTCCTACCTACCTAGACCTTATGGATTTTGACGGTGTAAAAAATCCCTCCATTCCTAACCCTTTGCCTCTCCTAGTACCTCTAGTTAAATTATTACCTCTAGCTCTCCTACCTAATCCTGGCAAAAAGCACAAAACAAACAACAAACAAGCCAGATACCGGAAGAAAATGAGCTACAACATACACATCACAACACAATTATTTAAGAAATAAAAGAAATGGATAAGCATGGGGTGAACCCCCGAAGCGGCTTTTTTATGTCACCGAGTCACAAGCTCCGACGAACTTCGATCCCTAATTTAATATGTCCTTAAGGGAAAGTTTTGGAGATCCGGGATAACCGAACGGGTGTGTAATCCCTCCATATACTGCTTAGCGGATGGCAGTTGACTTTGAAATTAGAAGCCATCGGATAGACAATAGGGCAGTGCCTCATACGGAAAAACGTCGGTAATAGGAAATGAGGACCCGAGGCCATCGGGACTTGAGCATTCCGAAGAAAATCTTTAATCGGGAGTTGAAAGGTAAAACTTGATCACCAACATTGAAGATTCGATTCTTGATCTTTGGGTTTAATTGGGCCTATTTAGGTATAAACGGATATGTGTATTTTGCACATATAAGTGAGCAAAACTAGAACCCCCGACCTCAACACCCTCAACCATTTTATAACAACACAATACACACCTCACTACCAACGCGCCCTGGGGTCTTTTCGTTATACATCTACAATATTTAATACTTATACAGTTTTCCCATTTACGCTTTATAAGTTGTTTAAGCTTATTTCGTGGCTTATTCATTAAGCTGTGACCCTAAGCTTATTTTTCCTAGGTCCGTATTAGTTCAAGCTATTTTCTGTATTTTTTTATAATTTTTAGAATTAGTTTAGTATTTTTAAAAATTTATTTTTATTAAAAACTTTAAATAATCATAAAAAATAGAAAAATAATCAAAAAAATATAAATCTTTTTTAGAAAATTTTCTTTTATCATAAAGTTTATAGGAAAATTGGTTTTGCTTTCGTAGGGTCTAATTTGCAAAATTTTGATTTTTTAAAGAACGGGATTCGTTCCCGTTCTCGTTTTTCGTATTTTAAAGCTCATTTCAACTCCGTTTTTGTTTTAGTTTTCTTTAAACTTTCTTTTTAGTCAATTAGAGTCTATTTAAAAAGAAAATTTTAAGTTCGGTTTAATTTTAGAAATTTAGGGTTTTTTACCTCCGTTTAGGGGTCCCGTTTTGCATTTTTAGTTAAAATTTGGTTTCCCGTTATTTGTCTTCGTGCTTAATTGTTATAATTTGTTTATTTTAATTTTTTAAAAATTAGATAATCAAATAAATCTTTGTTTCCAATTTAAATTATTGTCCGAGCATCAAACATGGTTTCAATTTCACAAATCGTTAGGGGATAACGACCCGGGAATCATACTTCCCGGTTTATATACGCATTATATTATATATGTTTGTGAAGATTTTCCTTTTTACCTTTGTCCTCAAGGGAAAATCGGTAATTTTCCATCATTTTATATATTTTACTCTTACGTATATAAGATTCTACGAATCAATTTTTGGCGCCGCTAGCGGGGATTTGTGATTAAGATTCTCTCGTTTGAAGTTTTTTGATCGTGATTTGAAGACCCTTTCGTTTTTGAAAGTTTTGTTTTTGTTAAAAAATCAAAAAAAAATTATAAAATATAAAAAGTAAAAAATATTTTTCTTTTCTTTTAGTATATTTATCATATCAAAATAAAAAAAATCAGAAAAATATAAAAATTGTCCAAAATAAACAAAGTTGGTAAAAGAACACCAACAAATAATTCCTTCAATTGAGGTATTATCCATTAGTAAGTTCCCAACTCGAATCAAAGATTTAAAAACTTGCCATTTGTGTCACTTGCGATAAACGGCCCACCTTAAAAAGTAAAATTTTTAAGAGCTACCGTGAAGTAAGTTTGATTATTTGGTTCAAGTTGTCTATCTCATTGTCCGTTAAAATTAGATTGTGAATAAATTTGTGGGGATAAAACAAAAAATCTTCTTTTTCTTCTTATCCATTTAATTCTTTTCTTAACCCTCTAATTTGTTTAATTCTTATGGCATCGCTCGATCATCGTTTGAACCCCCTCTTCTCGATTAAAGAATGCATGTCTTGTGGAGCTTTGTACACTAGAAACTGTGGTTGTTCAAAAGGGAGTCTTGAAGACAAAATTCTTGTTCCTAAACTTCCTCCATGAATTACTGTGCAACTTGTGGAATTCGGTTTAAGCGATCTATATTGTCGACTTTGTGCCTTTGTGTGAAGTGTTTGAATTGAAGGTTTGGTATACAATTCATGATGAAACGAAATTTAAACACTTACGAGTCATTCCTATTCCAACAATACTAACGTTTGTTGGTTCACCTCAAGAGCCATTCGTCGATCTATCAGAACCCCGGTGTAATTCTTGCATAGTCTCAAAAAATTGCCCAATTGTTGTTTTCGAGTGTGGTGATTCGTTTGATGGAATATTTTGTCACGATTTGGTGTACTTGCAACAGTCATGTTTGGGAACGGTGCTCATATTGGTTATAATTGTCCACCAAAAGCTCTGATTTCTATAATCAGAACAATAGCAATCAAACCATTGATGACTCCCAAGACTTTGCAAAGTGTTCATTTCCGAACATGCAATTATGGAGATGAGAATTCATTCACTTATGATTCCAAACCTAATTCTGTTGATGATTCTCCTAATGTTTTCAACCCACCTCCACAACCTTCTATGTATTCTTGTGAATTTTGCGGAAACGATGCTCGTTATGATCACTATTGTACACCTCAAGTTCCGTTTATCTATCCGAAACCGTGTTACAATCAAGACTTTAATTTCCCGCAAGATTTTCATGAATTTCAACAACAATATCTTTGTTGTGAAAATTGCGGAGGCCCTCATGAAACTTTTCAATGTCAACCAATGAATGAAGACTATAATCATGAGCAGAATTCTTGCTATGATCCTAATTCTTTTGGTTTTGACCAATTTCAACCCCTGCAATATACCATCAATCATCCCATCTTAAATGCTCAAAATGAGTTTCTCAATTCTCAAAATAAGCTTATGTTTTTTCTTTTTTTTTTTATTTTTAGGGCAAAGGACATCCATATGTGATATGGTTCGTCAAATTATGCAAAAGAAGGAAGAAGAAAAGTGAATTGCGGAAGAGCAAGCGACTAAAGATCGATATTGGAAGATTTCCATTTGCTATGATGATGATGAGGACTATACCATTGCAATCACACCCGTTTTATCAACCAAGGAGGGGGCCCGTTGATCTCACTCTAATGGAGGAGAGATCTTAGCACTAGTGTTTGAAGAACTTGTCCAAATCTAAGTGAGTTCAAGGTATTTCGAACAATACTATGTGATTTTTCTGTGACCGTTTGTGAAGATTCCTTCTAATTTTGATGTTTGAGCGATATTTCTAAGGATTTTATCCGATTCTTAACAGCTCGCAGAGAGACGCATACTTCAAGTGTTGACGATTTTTGAGAACATCGAATACGTTGAAGCATCACCTCTCAATTCGGAGTACGATAGTTTAGAGGAGGTGAATGAAGAACAAGAAGAGAAAGAGTTTGATTTAGAAGATATTCTTCAAATCCAAGACGTTATTCTTTGTGAGAAATTTGTTCATCTTGAACGTAGTCGTTCTTGTTACTAATCTCGATTATTTCAAAGTTAACCTTACTCTTCTGATCGTTGTGCTCATGTTCCCTTTTCATTTCCTATTCCCATCACGGATAGTGATTTGTTCTTTGAGGAGTCCGATACTTCTCTTTCTCATTTAGATAATTCTTTACCTGAATTTGAGACTTTTAGCGATCATACGGAAGAGACGAGAAGTAGCAGTACCACTATTCATGTTAATAACTCTCTTCCCGAGAATGATTCGTTTCCTTTTGAGATTGAGCCTGATCAGGGAGGGTTGATTAGCGTTGTTATTTATGATGATTCAAAAGAACCTCTTTTGGAACCTCCTGAGTTTGAATCATTTCACTTTGATCTTTATGATGATCCGTCATTTCCTCGTCCTCCTCCAGAACCACCGGATGTTGAGTTTAGCTTAATTATTGAGACCGATGTACCCGTGATAAACAATGTTGATGAGCTTAATAAAGATGACGATTCCTTCACATTTGTCATTCGGACTTTTCTCCCGTTTCTCACTTACCCTGAGGTTTCTCCCTTACCTTCCTCCACCAAAAGTGAAGACACTATTTTTAACCCCAGGATCTCCACTTAGAGCTAGTGGAATCTCATCGGGATGGAACTTTCATGTGCTTTAATGTTTATCCAAACTTATGAAACGACCTTTCTCTTCCATTTTACTCTCTCCCCTAGGAAGAATGAATTCAGGGATCGTGTCAAAGCTATGGATCGGTTACCAAAAACAAAGCGCTTCGTGGGAGGCACCCCATGCTTATCCATTTTCTATTTTCTTTCTAGCTTCTAATGTGTTGTGAGGAGGCTTGTACTCTTCCGATCTTTGTGTTTGTTGTTTGTACTTGTGATTGTTTGCAGGATGAACCCAAATTTTCTGAAGACTCTCGTGTTCGGTGTTTTGTCCCGGTCCACTCGAGCTTCCTAGCCTTTGCTTGCCATTAGTTTGGGGAAATCCGATATCCTAAAGATTTATTATTTCGTAACATTTATCTTATAGCACACTTACTAAACGGCTTAAGATTTTTGTGATACTTTCTTCATGTTTGAGTTAAGCATTCGACCTTTTTGAGTTATAGTATGGGGTTTTTAAGTCTTAGGCTAGGAAACATTGAGGACAATGTTTGATTTTAGTATGGGGTAGTATATCTTCGATATGATCTTGCCTACTTTTACCCGTTGTTCTCACGTACCCCGTTTTCCCACCAAAAATATGAAAAAATTTAAAATTTTCAAAAATAAAATAAGTGTTTTTGTCACAATTTTGACTTTCTTGCTGGGTAGAATAAGAGTAATTTTGACCCGATCTGAGTCGTGTTTGAGTTAGCTTGTTCCTTATAAACTTTTAGGGCTAAGCGTTTGCGAAAATTTGCGAAGAATGAAAAATGATAGAGTTAATTATGAGTAGGGTGCTAAACAAGGATTAGTTGGAAATCCTAAGAGCTCATGTATGTAACTTGTTGCTTTTTCTCCCATAAGCTCTTAACCGGATTAATATACGTGTTGTTTTTGGAGATTAAACTTAAAATCAACAATTTTTGTATAATATATAGCAAAAATTTTAGTCTTAGTTCAAATTTATACTTGAATTTTTCAAAAAGAAGTCTTCTCTAAAAAAAATGATGATAAAATGAAAAAAAAATATATAATAATAATAAAAGTTGTGGGTTGATAAAAGTTTACTACCTCTTGCCGGCTCACAACCGATGTTGCAGCCTTCTAAAAGGTCGAGGGTTACAATTGCATAAATGTCTAAATAATTAAATTAATAAATAGATTTTTTTTTGTTAAAATTCCAATTACTTTTGAACTGATTTGGAATGTTCTATTTTTATAAGTATGAATATTCTAGGAAACCTGAGAGTTTTTGAAAACTATAGGTCGTGTGTCCCTGATATTGTCTTTTGTGGGGTGTCAAATGTATGGTCTTTGCCGCAAGGGTGGATGTGCGAAGACGAATAGTTCTCTACTGGGATGATCTCGCCTTTTTTTTTTAATAAAAAAAATATTATTAGTAAGAATAAAAATCTGAGACTGATAAAAGTTTGTTGCATCTTGCCGGCTCACAACCGATGTTGCAGCCTTCTAAAAAGTCGAGGATTACAATTGCATAAATGTCTAAATATTAAGTTGAATTAATAAATAAATTTCTTTTTGCTAAATTCAAATATGCTTTTGCACTTTGACTATTCTATTTTATAAGCTATGAATAAATCGGGAAGCCTGAGAGTTTTTAAAACCTAAGGTCCGTGAGTCCCGATACTAGTCTCTGTGGGGTGTCAAAAGCCTGGTCACTTAGCCGCAAGGTTGGGATGTGCCGAGACGAAAGTCGCTACATGGGATGATCTCGCCTTCAAACTCATTATTCTTGGGTGGAACGTGAAGCATAGTATTTCGCAAAATGTTGATGCATGGTTGAAATTCAAAATAACATTCACTTATGATATAATAAATGTCGGGAGTGAAATGTTCACAAGTTGCAAATATGAGTAGTGTTAGCATTTTTACTGATATTTAACTGTGATTTTGTTTTAAGCTTGGTTTGGAGTAAGTGAAAAGTCGGGAACGAAGAATTTATCCTTTTTGGGGCATTCTCATATCGAAATGCATCTTGTTCTATGATCCCTAACAGTTATGGAAATAACGAAAGTCGAAATATCCTTAGCTTTTAAATATATAAAAAAATGGAAAAGTTTTAAAAATGGAAAATAGGGTGTTTTATAACTTGTGACTTCTTAACTCTTCTAACAAAAGTCTTTGCTACTTTTCAAAGATTTAGTTTGGGGAAGTTTTGAGGTATTTGGTTATAGAGCATATAATATTATGTGAGGACACGCAATCGCTTATTTTGGGGAATTTTGATATGTGTGAAAACACATATCCTTTTTATATCAAAAAAGGCCCTAAAAAGAAAAATTGTGCTTAAAATGCTTGTATATTGCTTGTTTTGTCTTTGTGATTATGTAGGTACAAATATTGCAAAAATGATCCCTAAACTAAACGGGTGTTAAGTCTTTATTTAACCCAAATCCATAAACCTGTGAAGAATAACCCGAGCCCAACATTTCCATAACCCGGCCCACTATCATACACTAACCCAGGTCAACCCTTACCCAACCCCGGTCAATAAATAAACCATACACCCAACCATCCCAATAGAATTTCCCGCCAACTCAACTTTCATCCCAAAATCAAAAACGCACCCAAAAATCCTTAACCTTACTCTAATTAAAACTCAACCAGGGTTAAGTAAGGTTAACGCAAGCTGTTAGAGCTCACAAACCACATCCCCGCTCCTCTCAAGACCACGTGGCATCTTGTGGTTGGTCTAAAGTTGATACGTGTGAAGGGTAATGTCATCCAAGGGCTACAAAATTGAAGAGTGATCTCCACATAATGATCCAACGGATAGAAGGCACTCTGATGACTCATCACTCCTCACCCCAACTCCTCACTCACTCTATAAATAGTGGCATTTTTAGCTAGTTTGAGGATCTCTTTTTCCTATAACGCTTTCATGTCAATTTCAATTCAAAGCTTATTTTAGTTTTAATCTCTTTCAATTCACTTGTAATTTCCTTTCAAATTATAATAAAAACACAAAAATATAGTTTCCTTTTCATTTCATATTTCAATTCTCACTCAATTATTCACAAATGATTTATAAGCTTGTACAAGCTCTTACATAAGCTCAACCAGTCTATAAGCTGGGTTGTAAGTTGTTTTACTTGTTTAATTCATTACTTAAACTTAATAAACCAGAAAATATAAAACACTATATGGATCAAGCTTGTTTGGCAAAGGAGCTTATAAAGTTTGGATTAGAGCTTATGGCAAGCATATAGGTTAAATGAGATTGATCGTGAGGGCTTTAAAATCTCATTGGAGCATTTGCTAAGTTGTAAGTTTACCTTTAAAATTCCTCTAAAAAGTAGTTTAATAATAGCTTATAGTAGTTTAGCTTATCTGCTTATTATGTTGCTTATTTGTAGCTTATCTCAGTCTAATATAGCTTATTGATTGATACTTATGGTTTATATATGATTTGTTAGGCTTTGAGCTCATATCACCTAGATCTGGTGTGTAAAAGCTTAATAAACAAGTATAAGCTTATATTAGTCAATAAGCTGTTTTAGGCTTTAGTAATTGCTTATTTGTAGTTTAATTAGCTTAATATTAGATAATATAAATCTGTTTTTAGTTAATCTAGTTTAAATCATAGTTTACTTTTTAATTGTTCTTACATCAGTTATATATGATCATATGTTGCAGAGTTTGATTCTGATGTTATAGATCTGAGATTGTGTTTGATTTATTGTTATTTGATCATATTAAGTTGATTTTGATAGCTGGATTTGGTACTTGACGTCTAAATTTAATAGTGTAGTTAATTGATTGAGATCAGGATCTTAAGTAGTGTTTGGATCTGTATTGTTTGACTTCATTTGGTCAAAGTAATTTGGTGTTTGCACTTTGGTCAGTTTTGATTCCATAATTGATTAAGTTTTGATAAGGTTTGATGGAGTAGTTTGTGCTTAAAATCATTTTGAGGTGCATTTTGTTCTATTCTGCACCAGGGGAACTTATTGTTTGTTATCTGATTGAAATTTGGGATCCAAGTTTTCTTAGCTAGGTTTGGTTTGCTTGTTGGATTTATAGCTCAATACACAATTATCTGTGTGGTGATTGAGGTTTACTTGACTCACATAAGTCAAGGCAAACACTTATTTGTTCATTTGTGGGTCTACTGGTTTCATAACCCAAAGGTACTGTAGTATATTTTGCACTATTTGTTCACCTTGGTGTTATATCAATTTTAGGGAGATAATTCTTAGTGTTAGGACTCTGAACATTTAGTTTTGTGGTAGTATAGAAGTACGCTTATCTAAATCTTGATAAAAGGTTTGTCATATTTAGCTTATAATTATGTAGTTATAATTAGCTCGTCATTTAGCTTAAAAATCAGATTAATCCTTAATATAAGTTGTTCTTAAATTCTTAGATAATAATTCTTAGATTAGTTTGGTAATAAAAATTTGGTATATTGGAGTTGTTTAGTATTCATAAATAGGACTTATTTTAAAAAAGCATTATTTTTGGATTTGCTTATTGAGGTATTTGAGTTAAGTTGAATTTGGGATTTTGCTTAGATTTTTGAGTTTAGTACTTTGATCATCTAATTCAGTTAAGTATAAGTAATTTGTTGAATAGAAGCTAGTTCAAATCAGTTAAAGGACATCATAAGCTTTTAAGAAATTTTGGAATCAGTTAAAATGAGCTTGTTTTGAATTACTTATTACCATTTAAGTGGAAACTTGGTTTTGAGTTTTTTTTTTATAACAAACTTTCTGTGATCAGTCCAACTGATAAGCTCAACTGTGATTATAGTGGTTATTTTGGTGATTATTGCTTTTGTTAAAGAAGTGCTTAAAAATAGTGTCCTTGTCAACTTTGTTGTGGTTTTCGTGAAAAAAGCTGAAAACGGAAAAAATAAAAAGGATAAAAAAGGGTATACAAGATTCGAACTAGGGACCTCTTCAGACCATAAGACATAACATCACCCCATTTTACCATATGGGCTAAGGACTCTCATTGTTAGTCCTTAGCATGATTTGATTCTTATAGTTGATTTAGTTTGTTTCATAGTTAAAATAAGCCGTAGCTTATTTTACCTTTTTAGGGCTTATTCTTTAAGCTCTGGTAGTGTAGTATTTTTTTTCTTTGGACTCTTTGTTTCATTTAGATAATTTAGGAACTTTGAAATAATTTTTAGGACTTATTTTTATATTTTTTAGAATATTTTTAGGATTTAACATTAGAAAATTCATAACTCAAAAAACTAAAAAGCCAAAAATAGTTTTTCTTTTTCTTAAAAATTTGTTTTGTCTTAATTTAGGTTTAGAAATTAAATTTGCATCCATAGGAGTTAATCTTGTCTTAGTTGCTTATTTGTCGCGTTTTTTGCGTTCCCGTTAATTGTTTTTATTCATTAATTGCTTTAGTTTACTTATTTTAATTGTTGTTTTTTAATTAGTAGTTATAGATAATCAAATCAATCTTTGTTTCCAATTCAAATCATTGTTCGAACAACAAACGTGGTTTCAATTTCACAAATCGTTGCGGAATAACGACCCGGGAATCATACTTCCCGGTTAATATACGTATTATATTATATATTTTTGCAAAGATTTTCCTTTTTACCTTTGTCTTCAAGGGTAATTTGGTAATTTTCCATCATATTATATATTTTATTATTACGTGTGTTGGTTTACTACGAATCATTTATTTCATCCGAGATAATTAATTTACTCAATTGACAAGAAGTTAATTGAAAATGTCACTAAATCCTTATTAAATCCTCTCTCGGCTTGACAACTTGATTAGTTCGTCCGAAGTAATCAAAGTACTTTTAATTAACGAAAGGTTAATTAAAATGTCAATTAAATTTCGTCAATCATTTATAAACCATCTCTCGATCCAAAAATCTTGACAACCTAATTATTTCATTGGAAATTATTTAAGTTTATTTAACTTGACGAAAAGCTAATTAAAAATGTCAAGTATTTTTTCTCTCGTCTTCAACCTCATTCCTTCGACGACTAGAGTATATAAAATAGTATTGCTAGTACCTCCCGACGTATTTTGATTATTATTTACAAAAACTAGTCTAAATCGAAAAACAAATTTGTTTTTTTTTTCAGATAGGCGGCCCCCTTAAAATTAAAGGGACCGGCCGTGTTAAAGTGGGCGGGCCCCTTAATAATTAAGGGGACCGCCCATTAAATTCGCCAAGCAACCCCAATTCTGCGTTAAACCCAAATCCAAACACCATTTTCTTCATCTCTTTCTCCCTCTTTCAAGCTGTGACGAAACCCACAACACAAAACCACTATAATTCAAACCTTTAAACACCTATTTGATCCAAATTCGCAAGGGGCAAACACCTACAACGTGACTAACAACACCTATTGTAAGATTTTCTATACTTATCTTTTTCAATTTCATCCAATTTTGCTTTCAATCAAAATTGGGTATTTTTTATAGTTATTATTTATTATTCGATTAGGTCTAGAATATACATAACTAAAATGATTCCCGTAGTCATAGAAATTCAATACATTCAATAGAATTGACTCACAAAACTTTGGTTCGAAAATTTTATAAACATATATACATATTTTTCAATTTTATTTAAAAACTAAGAAATTTCAAAACAAAATTCTATACATTGTTGATTCATGCCATAAACATGTTAAAACAATCATACATTGTCTATCGAAACATACATATCTAAACGCCTATTTTCGAATCAATGAATCCTTACAAAAATAAAGGGGTGTTTGGTTCTTTTCTTAGGATCAATTCTTAGAGTTGAAATGACCATCACTATAGTTTTGTCACTTGTATAATCACATATCTAGCTTATGTAAGTCATCAAGATATATAATTCATATATATATTGATACATCTTATAAAAAGTGTAAAATAAAGGGGCGTTTGGTTTAACGTTTTAAAACATAGTGTTGAATCAAAACAAACACCATTTAACTCTCACAAAGTCAAAAAAATGATGAACTAATATTTGTCAACAAAATATACAACATAACGTATATTTTTCGACAATTTTAGTCAAGTCTTGTATTAATAAGGGAGTCTTTGGCTTATTATCTTGATGTTGAAATATATAACTAATATATACTCTTCGACATCCTAGATTAAGTCAAAAATAAATTAAGGAACATATAGATCACTTCTTAGGTTTTTATCTTTAGAGTCGAAGTGATTCTTGTCCCACATTTGTCATTTTTCAAAACATTATTTCATTTTTTTGTAACACTCTATTTTGTTGATATATTGTTTAGGTGATAATCATGCCTCGAGCAACCATTGGTGTCACCTCTCTTACCCGTTTTTATATACCCAAAGTTTCCCAAACACCCGGTATCTCTCTTTTTATTGCTCATTTCTACAAACCCATCGAAAATTGATATATTCATGAGGGTAGAGTTGTTGATCAACTTTACTACACCTCTGATCATATCGATCGTTGCTTTTCTAACATTCATCTCAATTGTCTCTACGAAATTAATGAGCCAATTGTTCCTCGTTTCATTCTGGAATGTTGATAAAATATAATGCCTAAAAACATTACTAATATTTTTCACATCTTTACGTTTGATAATCACCAAATATAGAAACGGTCAATGTAAATTAAACGTAAACAAGTAATTAGTAGTAAATTTTTATTTCGAAACTTATATCACTTCAAGGTATGAAAAAATAAATGCTTAATGCATTTTATGATCAAAGGAAATTTTTATTCAACCTCACACTTTTATAAAATGTTGTAACATTTTTATAAACATTACAAAACATTTTCTACAATTAAAAGAAATGTTTTATTCAAAATAAACATTTTGAAATTTAAATTTTCGGACCCAAAAACGTCATTCTTTCGCCAAATCAAGTTCTAACCAAAGAGCTTAGACGTGATTTGAAGAGATGGAACGAACTCATTTATGAAAATGTGTTCAGATTAGGAGGACACCGAGACCATCTCCTGGCTTTCCTTGCTCATATATTATATTGTATTCTAGCCGAGCAACAATATAATCTTGCCTATTTCTTTGTCAAAAGAATTGAAAGTGCACGAGCAACTTCTAAAGCCCATTTTCCTTATGGTATGTTCTTGACACGTCTCTTTTGACATGTTATGGAACTTTACTCTCATCTTGACAATGGCATTTATAATGACGGTTGATCATGACATTCGCCCACGAATCGCTCTAAACCACAAACTCGTCAGACCCCGAAGTATCCGTTGGAAAAGCCCAGTCACTTCGCTCTCCTCAACGTTCCGCCCATCATAACCTTGGTTCATCATCTCATCAAGAAGATGATGATGAGGATGATGGTGCTTCTCGTGCTAGTACTCCATCTCCTACTACCTATCTAAACTCTCTCAAACCACTCAATTACCAACAATATGAAATTCCCTCTCCTTCCAAACAAAGTAATGATCTCCTCTTCGAGAGACAAACCGAATTGCTTAATCAATCACAAGATATCCATAAAGAGGTTAGAGGTGGATTAAAGTCATTCGGAAAGGCATTGCGAGGAGTCTTCAGCAAGAAAAAGAAGTGAAGATGTTGAGTGGTGACTAGCTTGGTAGAATTATTGGTTTAAGACTTTATGTGAACTTATGTTTATGTTTAATTAATTATGTGATGACAACCCGACTTAGTCAGAAGAACTTGAACTAGGTTAAGCTTGCTTTGAACCTCTAATTGTTATGTGATATGCTTTGATTATATCTTAGCTCATAACATTATATTGCATGCATGCATATTTACTATGTTTTCTATACATATATGGTTTCACATGAGCTTGCTGCAAATTAGACTACCAAAACCATAAACTTTCTTAACAAATTATGGCAAAAAATAATTTTTGGTCGTTCAGGAAAACATTCCGATGAGGACGGACCCCCTTAATTCATAAGAGGCGGTCCCAGTAAAGATAAGTGTGTGGCGGCCATTAATTAAGGGGACCGGCCACCTGGATCACGGATTTTACTGTTTCTTTCTTCTTTTTGACCCCCTTTTACCTAGCCTCATCTATCCTTACCCAGATTGCTAGAACAAATTTTGGAAATTTCTAAACCAATTCAAACTCATTCATTTTTCAAACAAATCTCTTCCAATAAATTCCCTCCAAATGCATATCACCAATTCATTATCTTCCTCATCAATTATCAACCACCATAAACCTCCATGGCATCCACTAGAGCTTCCATTTACAAAGCCTCCAAAAGACTAAAAATCAACATCATTTCACCAAAACAATTGTGCTTACTTCTGATGTTTATGTTTTGTCATCAACAAAAAAAGGGGAGATTGTTAATACAACTAAACCGTAAAAACGTTTATTTATATTTTACGATCACTCTTTGTTTTGTTAATAACAAAACATAAACATATCAAAGGTAATCAAAAAAATTCACAAGTCCTAAACCAATATTTTCCTAACTCCTCCAATATACTCCTCTCTCATAATAATAAACTTCACACAAACACATTTTTAGAATAAAAATATACATTGTTAAATAAACTTTATAAAAAACTTCAAATATTTTACAACTAAAAATAGATTTTTTCTCTTACCAAATCTAAACATAATCTAGCAAGATTACCCATGATCTTCTAAGATCTTGCAAAATAAAATTCGGATTTGGTACTGGAGGCCGGTTCCATTAATTTTGGTTGCCGGTTCCATTCATCAACAGAACCGGCAGAACCGGGCTACAATAACTTTCATGCCTATAAATACCAACTCATTTCACTTGGCTTAGGCATAGATTTCACATAATTTCTCACTCAAATATTCAGCTAACCACTGATCTTTGAACAAGGTCCTTTCCTTTTAGTGTTTTTGTAGATCTCTTAATAGAAGATGTTTTATCGACACGTGCAATTTGAAGATCATGCTTTTAAGTTCACTAAAAGCAAGGATCTCTCATCTCTCTTGGATCAAGCTACTGATTTCAAGACATTACTTCTCATTCATTGTAATCAAATAGATCTAAGTCATATCATTAAGTGTTGTATAAGGTTGGAGTAATTTGTAAGTGTTTGGTACTTAGTAGAGGACAAACACATTGATATATTATGTTCCATATTGTGGAACATGATACCTTGGTTAGTATCATTAAAAGGTGCAAGTATATGTGGGGTATGGTTCTTATTTGTAGAATCCAGTGTTTAGCTTAGCACCAAATAAACGGGTAAGCAACGTTGTGAGGCTTCTTCGCCACTTGAAGGAGTTTTGGTGACTAGTGCATTCGAACTCTCGAGTAGGTGACTCGAGGAGTGAAGTAGGGCAAGGTAGGTGACCTTGTAGCCTAACCACTATAAATACTTTGTCACATATCCTTTACTATTTACTCTTTATTACTTATCACATCTTTAGTACTCATATAAATTAATTTAGTGGATATTAGATTTAAATGAGGAAGATAAAAATAATAAAATGGAAATTTAATTGGTAAAATATTCAACCCCCCCCCCTCCCCTTCTAGTTTTCCACAAACGTAAACATCATGATAAAACAAGGGTTGATCCTAACAAGAAGGTAAAACCTACTTGTTGGAAATATGGAAAAACTGGTCACATTAAAAGGGATTGCAAATGTGTTAATGTTGGCAACAAAGCCAATGGTTCAGGCATAAAGGGTTCAGTGGATGGTTTATCCAACTCACTAAAAGCTCAGAATATGGTTAATAAATCTCTTCAAGTTTATTATGTTTCATATGTATCTAAGGCTTACTTTGTGCAGGATGATGATGTTACGTGGTGGGTTGACTCAGGAGAAACAGTTCATGTGTGTAAAGATATATGCTGGTTCAAGACCTATGAGTCGCTGAAAGACGGATCTATTCTTCACATGGGAATGAGTCAACAGCCCGGGTGCATGGACGTGGTTGTGTAGATCTTAGGTTTTGTTCTGGAAAGATTGTTTTTTGTTTAATGTTGTGCATGTTCCTAATATAAGGAAGAATTTGGTTTCAAGTAGTGTTTTGAATAATTGTGGTTATAAACAAGTGATTGAATCTAATAAATTTGTTTTATCCAAACATGGTATGTTTATTGGTTTTGGTTATTTGAGTAATCAAATGTTTAGGCTTAATATTGTTAATGATAATATTGCTTCAGCCTTTATGTCAACCTCTAAACTGAATGATTCAATCTTATGGCATGCTAGGTTGGTTCATGTCCACTTTAAGAGGATGCAAGACATGTCTAAGGATGGGTTAATTCTATCTTTTGACATGGACACTGAAAAGTGTAAGACTTGCATGCTGACTAAAATAACTAAGAAACTATTTCAAAATATAAAACGTGAAACTAAAGTTTTGGAGCTGATCTGCAGTGATTTATGTGATATGCATGCTACTCCCTCATTAAGGAATAAAAAATACTTTGTGACATTTATTGATGATGCTTCAAGGTTTTTTTATGTTTATTTATTACATACTAAGGATGAAGCATTAGATAAATTCAAAGTATTCAAAACTGAAGTTGAATTACAATAAGGGTCCCTGATCAAAAGACTTCGGACAGATAGGGGAGGTGAGTACATAGATACTCAGTATTTTCAGTCTATTGGTATTATCCATGAAACGACTACTCCCTACACTCAACAACAAAATGGTATATCTGAAAGGAAAAACAAGGTACTAAAAGAAATGGTTAATTTTATGTTGTCCTACTCAGGACTGAGACAAGGGTTCTAGGGTGAAGCTATGTTAACAGCTTGCTATTTACTAAATAGGGTTCCCAATAAAAGAAACATGACTCTGGACTAAAAGAAAACTGAACATGAACTACCTCAGGGTTTGAGGTTGTAGGGAAGTTGTAAGCCTCCCTGATCCAAAGCTGAAAACTTTGGGTGAAAGAGGCATTAAATGCATTTTTGTTGGATGTGCTGAGCATTCCAAGGCTTTTAGATTCTTTGTTATTGAACCTAATGAATCTGTTTCAGTTAACTCAATAATTGAATCAAGGGATGCTATATTTGATGAGAATATATTCTCTTCAGTCCCTAGACCAAGTCTCGGTATTCCAAATGGAACTGAAGACATTGGTGGTTTAGTGGTCCCTGAAGAGGTCACTGAAGAGGTTGTGACTCAACAACCTGAACCTAAGCTTAGAAAAAGCAAATGGAATAGGACTCCAAAGAATTTTGGTCCTGAATTTCAATTATATTTAATTGAAGGAAGAAGGGATAAGGTCTTTGACCAACACTCCTAATGCTTTAATGTTGAGGATGATCCCAAAACATTTGATGAAGCAATGAAGTCTCAGGATGTTGCTTTCTGGAAAGAAGCAATCAATGATGAGATGGATTCCATCATGGGCAACAACACTTGGGTGTTGGCTGATCTACCTCAAGGTTGTAAATGGATCTTTAAAAGAAAACTAAAGGTAAATGGAACTACTGAAAATTTCAAGGCAAGGCTGGTCATTCAGGGCTTTACACAAAAGTCAAAGATATACTACTTTGATACTTATGCTCTAGTGGCACGTATCGGTACCATGAGACTGTTGATTGCTATGGAATCAATTCACAGTCTGATTATTCATTAGATGGATGTGAAGACAACAATGTTGCAAAAATAGGTCTAGGCGGCCTTGTAATCGCCAATTAATCGCTACTCGGCCATATACCTTGGAAAATAAGGCAAATTGGGTGAAAATCGGTCTGGTCAAAAATTGGTCAAATCGGTAAAAAATCAGTCAAATCGGATAAAAATCGGTCAAATCGGCCTAATCGGTCAACGAAAGTCAAACATTTTTTTTACAATGTGACTTTGAATTGTTAAATGTTAACTTTTATTCTCTATGTCTATGTTTTGAACAATGTAACTTTGAACTCATTTAATTTTAGTATATTTAAAGTGTTGTATTCATCTCATGCAAGTAACTTTGAAATTTATATATAAAATTTGCAAAACTGATTAATCACCAATTAATCACGCCTAGACCGATTACAGGCTACAGGGTGGTCGACCGCCCGGCTAGCAACTCATGATTTTTGCAACATTGGAAGACAGCTTTCTTGAATATGGAACTGGAAGAGGAGGTTTATATGAACTAACCTTAGGGCTTCATCATGTCTGGCAATAAAAACAAGGTGTGTAAATGGATTAAGTCTCTATATGGACTGAAGCAGGCACCTAAGCAATGGCATCAAAAGTTTGATGAAGTGGTTTTGTCTAATGGTTATTTACTTAACCAAGCTGACAAATGTGCATATAGAAAATTTAATGAATCTAGTAAAGGAGTCATCATTTGCATATATCTTGATTACATGCTGATCTTTAGCACCGATCAAGTTTAGGTTGACCTGACAAAGGAATATTTGTCATCAAGGTTCTGTATGAATGACATGAGGGAGGCTGATGTTATATAGTGTATAAGGATTAAACATGAAAGTAATGGAATAGCAATTTCTCAGTCTTATTATATTGAAAAAGTACTGAAGAAATTCAATTACTTTGATAGCACTCTAATTAATACTCCTATGGATACAAGTGAGAAGTTGATGCCCAATAATGGTCAGACTGTATCTCAACTTGAGTATTCTAAGGTGATTGGCTGCTTAATGTATACCATGACTTGTACAAGTCCCGACATTGCATTTGATGTGGGTAAACTGATCAGGTATATTAGCAATCCTGGTACTCAGTACTGGCAAGCAATTCAGGGGGTACTGAAGTACTTAAAGAAAACCATGGACTATAGATTGACATATACCGGTTATGCTTCAGTGTTGAAAGGTTACACTGATGTAAGCTGGATCATCAATACTAGAGAAAATTCGTCTACCAGTGGCTGGGTATTCCTGCTTGGTGGAAGTGTAATTTCTTGGGCATCCAAGAAACAAACTTGTATCACAGGTTCAACTATGAAATCTGAATTTGTGGCTTTAGCAGCTGCTGGTAAGGAAGCTAAATGGTTGAGAAACCTGATCCTTGAGATTCCATTATGGTCTAAACCTATATCACCTATATCTATCCATTGTGATAGTGTTGCTACATTAGCAAAGGCTTATAGCCAAATGTACAATGAGAAGTCTAGACACTTAGGTGTTAGGCATAGCATGATTCGTGAGCTAATCACGAATAGGGTGATATCTATAAAGTTCATGTGGTCTCAACAAAACTTTGCTGATCACTTGACGAAGGGACTAGCTAGAGACTTGGTTATAAAGTCTGCTAAAGGGATGGGATTAAAGTCCAACTAAGTCGCTGAATGCTAGGACACCCAACTCCCTACTAAGGAAACTTGGTAGCTGAGTTCAATGTGGAAAGCTGAACATTCAGAAGACTGAAGCACATGTATTTACATATCAGCCCAAGGATGTGCTTGGAACCTGCTGAAAAGGAGGATGAAGTCTTTACTTCTCAATGGTTAATTTCTTTGAAAAAGTGCTTAGCGGGAGCATTAATAAAGATGAACCACCTATGTAAATGTTGAGGTTTGGCCACTTCAGGGAGCATGGACTTTGGTTCTAACAACATTTATGAATTGGATATGGACACATGACTTGTATAGTGTCAGGAGTTTCTTATATGTTTGAAAACTTGTATGTATTTTATCTTCAGGTATTCAAATGGGTTAAAGGGTTTAATTATTAGAACACCCTGATTCTGGAATATTTGAACGTGTAATTTACTAAGATGGAAATTCAATCCTTAGGACATTTTCATTTATGCACTTGTTTTATTTTATGTTCAATTTTTCATGCAAAGGAATTATACTAAATTGGGGAGGATTGTTGGTAATTTAGTGCAATTGTAGGAATTTGATCATACTTGGAAATGGGTTTGGAGGTACGGAGTGTACACCCATCAAGTCACTGATTTTCCCTGACTCTTTTAGTGGTTTGATTAAATGGGTGGTTTTTTTGCCTATTTAAGTGGCAGATTTGACCGCATTAATTGATCATATTTATTTTGGTCATGAAATCATTATTCCTAAATTATGGAGGATAATTGATTTGACTGCAATAATTGACCATATTTAATTTGGTCATGAAATCACTAATTCCTAAATTATGAAGAATAATTATGGAAGAGATTAATTGGCCATTAATCTCTCATTAATTCTAATTGAACTAAAACACGTGATAGTTCTTGGATCGTTTATAGCTCAAATTGTTTAGATATTTATATCTAGGATAATTATAACAATGAACATAAAGAATATGCATAGCGGAAATAACATAAGAACATTGATATCATAACAAGGTTTTCATCATTAACACTCCAAGCCCCAATTCTATATGATCAGTATAGAACGGTTACATCAATGAACTGTAACATGATCAAGTTACCTTGACCTTGAGGCTAAACACTAGGCATCTACAATGAGACTCACGCCTACACACACACACCTTTAGTCGACTACATTTTCTGTGCACACTTAAAACTACACGCCTGGGACCTCCTTTTATAATATAAGGAGTCCAGGTTTACAAAAGATAAGAATTAGAATAAGGAGATCTTTAAGGAGTCCAGGTTTACAAAAGATAAGAATTAGAATAAGGAGATCTTTTAAACTTTAAGCTTTATCTTCTAAATCTTCTATCTGAATAAGGAGATCATATGGAATCTTCAAAATCTTCCATCTTTTAAAGAATTCCAGCTTTGCGTTTAAGTCCTTTTGTTTTATTCTTTTATTCACTTTGTCTCATCAAATCAAGAATCCCAACAATCTTCCCCTATTTGATGATGACAAAACAAACAAAGTCATGTACGAACTTCAACATAAATCCAAAGCTTCCCTTAAAGTTGAGATGTAATCATCTCCCTGAATGAAACAAAATCTTCTTAATTCAGACTTCCTTTGTAACATGCCACACCAAGGATCTATAAGTTGCAACCTGTTAATATTTCTTCCCCTTTTTGTCATAATCCAATAGGGGACTTATGAATGTAAGCAACTTTGATTTCAACCACTTCAAACCAATATCACACTACTAACCCAAACTTTC